>JARQOC010001798.1:0-34779 GCA_033576535.1 Allobates femoralis | reverse complement strand
CTGCTGTTGGTGTTTTTTTGATAGTTTTTTATACTGACCGCAAGAGTATTCTATCCTGTTTTTCCTATATAACCAGTTTGGCCTCTTTTGCTAAACCTTTTACTCTGCCTGTGTTTATTTTTCTTTTCTTGTTTCCCAGTTAATATTTGTGGGGGGCTTGCTATTCTTTTGGTTATGCTCTGAGACAAGATAGCTTTTCCTCCATCCATCTTTAGGAGCAGTCAGTTCTCCGGATGTGCAGAGATGATCTAGGTCTGGTTAGTTACATCCCACGGCTACTTTTAGTTGCGGTGTGTAGTCAGGGATTCCAGTCAGTATAGTTACCAATGACTTTTATGGAATCTGAATGTTACTCCTGAGTCATCGGTTCTTAACACATCCCCAAACAAAGCTCACATCTCCAAACTCAGTCCACATCCCCAAACAAAGCCCACATCTCCACACGAAGCTCACATCCCGAAACACAACTCACATCCCCAAACACAGCTCACATCCCCAAACACAGCTCACATCCCCAAACACAGCTCACATCCCCAAACACAGCTCACATCACCAAACACAGCCCACATCTCCAAACACAGCTCACATCCCCAAACACAGCCCACATCTCCAAACACAGCCCACATCCCCAAACACAGCCCACATCCCCAAACACAGCTCACATCCCCAAACACAGCTCACATCCCCAAACACAGCCCACATCCCCAAACACAGCCACATCCCCAAACACAGCTCACATCCCCAAACACAGCTCACATCCCCAAACACAGCTCACATCCCCAAACACAGCTCACATCCCCAAACACAGCCCACATCCCCAAACACAGCTCACATCCCCAAACACAGCTCACATCCCCAAACACAGCTCACATCCCCAAATAAAGCCCACATCCCAATTCTACTCACATTAGCTTCCATACTCCTTCTGCTCCAGAGTCAAGTGTTACAACAACAGCTCCGTCCTTGTATAGTTATTGTGGGTCTCAGCCAAGCAGAGAAATGTCTGTCTATCACCAAATCTGAATGATAATATATAGTAAAATCCGCTCAGCGAGGAGCATCAGCCCCGGGCCCAGACACTTACTGGAGATCCACATGATACTGTAACCCCTGATGTGCTGGATTTGTCTGCTCACAATAATGTGACCTGTATTACCTGCATTACTTTGGAATCTACTTTATGACTCTTATAATTCTTTAGTAGAAATAGGCTCAATGCTATTGCATCGGGAGGGCAGTCTCTGTGCCTGTGTCCCCTTGTGCGCTCTCTCCTCTCTGTGCTGTCTCTTCCCCTGTGTGCTCTGTCTTACTTGTGCTTTTGTCTCCATTCTTTGTGCTCTCAGCCTGTGTGTGCTGTCTCTCCCTGTGTGTGCTGTCTCTCCCTATGACTCTGCCTCCCCTGTGCCTTCTCCCTCCCATGTCCTCTGCTTCCTCTGTGCCTTCTGCCTCCCGTGTGCCTGCCTCCCATCACTGAGCCACCAAATACAGTGCTAACCACTGAGCCACCGTACACAGTGCTAACCACTGAGCCACAGTATACAGTACTAACCACTGAGCCACAATATACAGTGCTAACCACTGAGCCACCACTCAGTGCTAATGACTGAGCCACCGAATGCAGTGCTAACCACTGAGCCACTGCATACAGTGATAACCACTGAGCCACCATATACAGTGCTAACCACTGAGCCACCATATACAGTGCTAACCACTGAGCCACCACACAGTGCTAACCACTGTGCCACAGTATACAGTGCTAACCACTGAGCCACCATATTCAGTCGTAACCAATGAGCCACCATATACAGTGTTAACCACTGAGCCACCACACAGTGCTAACCACTGAGCTACCATATACAGTGCTGTGATGAAATAGACCCCTTTAATGTATAACCTATAAGGATGTCTTATTTATCTAGATCATATTGTAGTTTGGTTTGCAAACTTGTAATATGCCACTTATGGGTTAAGTCCTTAAACTCTAGCCAGACAGTATTTTGTTTACCCAATGTTCCTAGAGTCTTGTAGATGTTTGGTGATGTGGACTTATGTAATGCAATTATCTCTCTTCTGTAAGGTCAGAGAAACTTAATCCTGTTAGAATGCCATTGTATTATGATGTGGATTGTTGACGACTATATGTAGATTACTTCAACCATCATTGTTTGTGGTCAGGGTGTTACACTAAATGTCTGAATGTCTATACTAAACCCTCCTTGACCCCTATTTGTCAATCATCATGTAAATGGACATTATCCAGGCAGCTTGAAAGCGAGCCAATGAGAGAAGAGTCCTATTCCACCAATCATGAAGTCACCAATATCCTGCAATGAGGGCTGAAGGTATATAAGGGGACCTGTTCATTAACCAGGGTGATTTTGATTCTGTCTAGTGCCCTCAGTCTAGGGATTTCAGTCCCGGCTAGTGGTGCACTAGATTGGATACAGACAGCCAATCTAGGATCTTCTGATCCGATTGGCCAGTCATAACCCCAGGCCTAGGTATTTTGGTGTCGACCAAGAGGAGCAGAACCTGGATTATAAAACCACAAGGACTTCAGCATCTAATTATCGGATTCGGCTGTGATGACAAAGACTGCATAAGGAAGCAACCCAGGTTGGGACGATCCAGTCACCTGGCTACAGACTTTTCTGTGTTATATTCAAATCCCTGGTGAGCCAGCGGAAGGGTGAGACTGTTGCCTGTTACATTGTTGTGTTTTGCTGGTTATGTGTTATATGCTGATAACTGTTTGGGGATCCAATAAAGCCGCCATATACTATGATGTAGGAGTGAGGAAATATATTGAATACCCACCCTGGGCGCCCTGGGACTCTAATAAGAGGCCTGTTGGATAGACTGTTGTCCCTGATGAACCCACCAGAACATCATTGGGTGGGAGAAACGCCGCGTCGGACCGGTCTTCATGATTTAAGATAAGTACATCCACAATACTTGTGTCTTACTGCCCCCCTGTTTAACTTATGGTCTAACTGGTCCATTATTGTGAAAGTGATTTGTATCCTTGATTAGGATGTGGTCTTCCTGAAATATATGGGCTGCTGAAAAGGAGCACTTATTTTTTGGTGTATGGTGTGGTACCTTAGTGGTGAGGAATGTTTTTTTCTGGCTTGTTCTGTACTGGGCACAAATGCTGATAATTGTCGTTCAAGCATTGTAAGAGGAGAAAGTACCCAGGAAACGGAAACGTTTGTTTTTTGTCATTCACTCCTCCCCTTGATTATAGTTATTAAATAGGTAACCATTACCATATTTAGGAAAGTGTCTCCTATAGTGGTCATTTTTTCCACCACACTTGTCTAAGGGATAGACCCGGACATCAGGGAGATCCACAGACCGTTTTTGTTCCCTTAGATATATTGTTGGTAGGGGGATTCAAAAAGGAGGAACATCACCTATGTTCACAAACAAGTAAGGACCAGAAGGGATAGCCGCCGAGGAGAGGGGACACCATACGGGTTTTTAGGTGAAAACTCCGCTGTTAGGCAGGGGAAGTTAGGGAGAGAACAGGGTGCCCCTTCCCCCTTTACGAGGTTACACTGTGTGTACGGGATCATAACTGACCCTAGTTTTGATAAAAACAATAAAAGTTACATTTTAGAAGATCCTACCTTTGCTGAAACTAAATTATATGGGTGTATCCAATATCAAACTATTTTGAGTGGATCCAATAAAGCCTTAATATTGTGATTCTTTCACCCTGTGTTGTCTGAGTAGTTTCCCGCCCACGGTGAAGGAGCTCGGGCATTCAGTTTGGGGATGAGCCCTGGTCCACGTTGCCTTGCTAAAGGTGGCTGGGCCAGCGGATGAGAGCACCCAATGACCACCGTGTCTCCACAATTGGTGGCAGTGGTGGGATACTACTCAGCCTGTTTTATCCTGGGGAGCTGCAGGGGACTGGTGTTTGTGGACACCGTCCAAGGGCTCAACAACCAGGGAGGCATATAAGCATACCCAGCAGGTCATAGGTGAGACATTCAGGTTTTGGACACTGCACGTCCATCCATACCAGCTCAGCCATGGGACAAGGGCCGGAGAGGAGATATGGCCGCAGCAGTAAATGGATGCTACAGGATCTGTGCCAGTGGCAAAATATTGAATACAGGAACGCTGACACTCGGTTGGCTTTGATTCAGAAATTGGTCCATTGGGATACTCAGAATGAGGTGGAGGATGATGAGGACCCCGCCGACTTATGTAAAGTGTGTACCAAATCACGGATCCAGTGAATATCGGGAAACCACCAGGTCCAAAGCAGTCCAAATCAAGGAGTGGTTGGCCGCATTGGGGCCCAAAGCCTCAAGAGAAGAGAGGGTTTGGGTTCTGAGACATGTTTTGGGAATTCCATCTCACCAACTGCTACCACCAGCCACTCGAGTAGGATTAATCTGCTACCCATTAGATGCCCCACCAGGACAAACAGGATCCGTGACTTGCCCAATTGACGGCACTGTTATACGTGTGGACGTCTTGGACATATGGACAAAGATTGTCGCCAATGGTGGGGCCCCATGCCTGGAGCTCATCTGCCAGCACAGCCAGTCCAGGTCAGTGACGCACAAGCCCCGGGCCTACAAGAAACTGATTCTGAATTGAAATCTTATTTGTCCCAAGAGTTAGATAAGGTGATCCAGAGGGTTAAATCAGACTTTTATCATTCTAATGACAAGCCTTCGAAATTATTTGCTGCAAGGCTAAAACACCAAAGAGCAAGAACAAGAATCATCCAAATTAAAGATTGTCAGGGGCAATCTCATAAACATCCCCAAAAGATGAGCGATCTACGGCTGTTTTGAAAAGCAAGTTTCAATTTTCCTGGTCAAACAACCAAATCTCATACTTGGGTATTACCCTAACTAATCCACTTAAATGCTTGATTCAGGAGAATCTGACTTCTTTATTCAAAAAACCTCCAAGTTGACTTCTTAAACCTGGCCCAAAGCAAGCTCTCATGGTTAGGGAGAATTATAGCTTATACAATGTGTATCCTTCCTAAGATGTTGTACTTAGTTCAAACAATTCCTTTAAACTTCCCCAAAAGTTGGTTGCAGAAGCTCCAGGGCCAACTCAATAGGTTCATCTGGAACCAAAAGAAACCAAGAATATCTTCTAAAATCTTGATGAAGCTCAAAAGGAAGGGAGGCCTAGGAGTTCCCAATCTACTTGGTTACCATCTTGCCCTACTGATTAAGTCAAGTCAAAAATGGTTAAATCATTTAGATTCTTCCTCCTGGATTTCACTTGAAAAAACAATAATAGGAACAAACCATTAAATTTTCTGATTCCGGCCTACTTGTTGGATAGGTTAAAGGGAACCTAACCCCTAAAAATCAGCCCCCAGCCTATTAATACCTGTCCCTGCACCATCTTTATTGAATTCTAGCCATCCCTTTGTGTAAATATTCTGCATTTATAAAGTTTATAAAACTTTTTTTTATTATCTGCTGATCTGCAGCCCATTGGGGCGTGAATAATTGAATTACAGGCGGCGATGAGAAGCCACAGGGAACGCCCTGTGTGACTGAGAAGCCGCAGATCAGCAGGTAATAAAAGAAGTTTTATAAACTTTATAAATACACAAAGGGATGGCTAGAATTCAATAAAGATGGAGCAGGAACAGGAATTAATAGGCTGGGGGCTGATTTTTAGGGGTCTGTTCCCTACCAAAACACCTAACTTGTAAATCTACAATTATGTCCTGGAGACAATTATTTACAAAATCCCAGAAAGTGTGTCCCCCGATGAGGATGCCCACCATCCCTTTAGAGGTACTTGACCTCCTCATCCCTACATTTTCCACATCCTCATGGGTGGATAAGGGAATTAAAGATTTGCTAGATACCCTGCAAGAAAACTATCTTCTCCCTTTTAACATTCTTAAAATTAAATTTAGCTTCACCAACAAACAAAGAGATAGCTGCTGCTTCATGATTGATAAGTGCATAAAACACAAGAACGTTTCTTTTCAGCTTCCCCAAAACCTAGTAAATCTTGTATCTACTCCATTAAACTTAAGCTCAACAATCCTGAAGACTACCATAGTTGTTGCTATCAGATTTTTAATGACGATGTTGAATTTCGGAAGGAGAACAACATTAGCTCCTGGGAGAAAGAGCTACATATGGACTTGGATCCTCACCATCTCTCTAGGGCTTTGGAGATCACTTATTCCAATACACACTGTGCAACCTTTCAAGAGTCCTTCTTTAACTACTTGCCGACATAGGACGTTGTACAACATCCTGGCAGGATTGCGCTGGTGCAGCTCCGGTGTTTTTTTTCTAAACAAAACACCAGAGCTGCACCAGCGCAATCCTGCACGTAGCCAGGGACCTGTAGTTGACCTCAGGGAGGGTGCCCCAGGGTGCCCCCCCGCTCACTCGCCCCCCAGCTCACCCGCCTCCCCCCCATTTCATTGGAGCAATCGTCCATGCGACGCTTGCTGTTCAATGACATCTGGAGGGGCGGTGTGACCTGTCCATGCCCTCCCTCCTCAGCTTCATCCTGTCCGAGGAGGCTGAAGAGGGAAGACCCCCTGCTGCTGCCGCCCCTGACTGCCCGCCACCCGGTAAACTAATAAAGTTAACTCCCTGATCACCGCCGCCGCTCCTACCGCCGCCCCTGCTACCTCCACCACCGATTGTTCTGCTGCAGCAGCACTACTGCAGCCGCTGTTGCAGAACCTCCCCCACCCCCCCCAGTAACCCCCCCCCCGCCGATCGCCGTTGTTCTGCAGCAGCACCACCGCTTGTTCTGTGCAGCTGCTGCAGAACCTCACCACCCCATCTCTGTCCCCCCCAACCACTTGTTCTGCAGCAGCACCACCACTTGTTCTCTGCAGCTGCTGCAGAACCTCACCACCCTATCTCTGTCCCCTGCCTGCTTATCAGCCCCCATCTACTGCCCAGACCCCCCTCCAACCACTTGTTCTGCAGCAGCACCGCTGTAGAACCTCACCACCCCATCTCTGTCCCTTACCTGCGGCTCTCCTTCTACTGACGGTTACCCCCTAATGCTTGCTCTCTGCCGCCATCGCCCCTGCTCCTGCTGTAGACAGCCCCCGCACCAGGCAGCCCCCCGCCTTATACCCCCCACAACAGACAGCCCCAGCCTTATACCCCTCACACAAGACAGCCCCCGCACCAGACAGCCCCCACACCAGACAGGCCCTTCACCAGACAGCCCCCGCACCAGACAGCCCCCGCACCAGAAGGCCCCCGCCATAATCCCTTGCACGTGACAGCCCCCGCCTGAAAGTTACACCAATCACTTGCACATACACACGTACATACACACTATAATAAAATTTAATTTTTTGTACACACGCACACAGCACACAAAATGTCCCGCCGATCCCGCTCAACACGGTCAGAAAGGGTGTACACGGCTGAGGAGGCATATGATTTTGTTGCCTCAGAAGCCGATTGTGAGGAAGAGGACCCCACGTTCCTCTATTCCTCCGAATCTGTCTCCTCCAGTGACACCGAGTCGCCACCAAGAAGACGTCGGAGGACAAGACCTCGTCCGGAGCAAGAGGGAGTAGAGCCGGAGGCCGTGGAAGAGGAGCCGGAGCATGGGGAAGAGGAACCGGAGCATGGAGAAGAGAAACCGGAGGCCATGGAGGAAGACCCACAGCCATTTGTGAGTAACCCCCAACCTGGTGCTAGTCACGCCCAACCTAGCACTAGTACCCCCGTTTGGACCCCCGTCCCTGAACACTACACTCCACAGATTCCTGATTTCATTCCCCAATCAGGAATCCAAATTGAGACGGCAAACTTCAGGGAAATAGACTTTTTCAAAATCTATTTCTCTGAGGCCATTGTGAGTCTCATGGTGGAGCAGATGAACATCTACGCCCCATAGTTTCTGACCGCCAACCCAAATTCATCATTTTCATCTTGGAGTCCCGTGGACTCAGTAGAAATGATGAAATATTGGAGCCTGGTACTTCACATGGGGATTGTGAAGAAAGCAGAAATCTGCCAATACTGGAGTACCGATATTTTATATCACACTCCAGTGTTCGGCGAGGTGATGACCAGAAACCGATTCGAGATCATCCACAAGTTTTTGCATTGTAGGGACAACGCGGACAGCCTTCCCATCAATGACCCGAATTTTGATAGACTTTTCAAGATTCGGCCGGTCATCGAACACTTCAGCAACAAGTTTGTGAAGTGTACATTCCTCAAAGGGAAATTTGTGTGGATGAATCCCTCATCCACTTCAAAGGTAGGCTTACATTCTGGCAATACCTGCCCAGCAAGAGGGCAAGGCACGGAATAAAGCTCTACAAGCTGTGTGAGAGTACCGCAGGGTACACTCACAGCTTTAGAGTGTATGAAGGTAAGGATTCCAGGATCCAGTCCCCAGATGGTCCACCTGCTCTGGGGGTTAGTGGAAAAATAGTGTGGGACTTGATCCACCCACTGCTTGATAAAGGTTACCATCTATACGTTGATAACTTTTATACAAGTATCACACTATTTCAGTCCCTCTCTGCCAGAACTACCGCCGCTTGTGGTACTGTGCGCAGAAACCAGAGGGGTCTCCCTATGCCACTAATTGGGCAGCCTCTCCCAAGAGGCGAGAGCCGAGCCCAATGTAGCGGCAACATGGTTGTGGTCAAATTCAAAGACAAAAGGGACGTCTTTTTCTTGACCACAATCCATGGTCCAGGCACTACGGCAACCACCACCAGAGGTACCCCAGCACAGGTCTACAAACTGGACTGTGCCCGGGGGTACAACAAGCACATGGGAGGAGTTAATCTTTCTGATCAAGTCCTCCAGCCCTACAGTGCCATGCGGAAGACCAAGGTTTGGTGCAAAAAACTGGCCGTGCATATCGTTCAAACGGCACTGTATAATGCATACGTGCTATCACGATGTGCAGGCCAGACCACCAACACCTTCCTTCAGTTTCAGGAGGCGGTGATAAGGGCCCTCCTGTTTGGAGAAGACGAAGTGGGCCTCAGCACTCTTGGAACTCAAGGTTCACGCATAGTACCAGGGCAACATTTTCCTGGTGAGGTGCCGCAAACAGCTAAGACCGCAAGATCACAAAAAAAGTGCCGGGTCTGCTACAAAAGGGGGATAAGAAAGGCCACCCGTTTCCAATGTGAAACCTGTCCTGACAAACCTGGACTGTGCATTAAAGACTGCGACATAGTCAATCACACATCCATTGACTGAGCACATCCTACATAACCCACACACTCCCCCCTGACATACACTACACCACACATCAGCCTGACGCAGACACACACATCAACTTGACATACACTACACCACAAACACCAACCTGACCTACACTACACTAGACTTGTAATGAGTGATGCCTTTTTTGAACAGTGTAACATTACCATTATACATACTAGATTGTTGATCGGGCGGTGATCCAGGGAATTAGTCTGATTGCCATATGTGGAGTCGGGAAGGAATTTTTTCCCCCATTGTGGAGCTTAGTGTTGCCACATGGGTTTTTTTGCCTTCCTCTAGATCAACATGTTAGGCTATGTGAGGATGAGGACTCCACGTTCCTCTATTCCTTATACGTTCCACACACCAACCTGATTTACACTACACCAGACCAACCTGACGTAAACTACATACTCTCCATATGCAACATGGTGTCCGCTAACAATTGAAATTGTTAGCGACACCATATCGCGTATGGAGAGCACCTGTGTGCCTCAACATTGAAGCTCCCACACAAGTGACCCCATTTTGGAAACTAGACCCCGCAAGGAACAAATCTAGATGCCTAATGAGCACTTTGAACCCCCAGGTGCTTCACAAATTGATCTGTAACAATAAAAAAATAAGATTTTGTTGAAGAAAAATATTTTTTTCATTGTTACAGATTAATTTGTGAAGCACCTGGGATTTCAAAGTGCTCATTATGCATCTAGATTTGTTCCTTGGTGTGTCTAGTTTCCAAAATGGGGTCACTTGTAGGGGAGCTCCAATGTTTAGGCACACAGGGGCTCTCCATACCCAACATGGTGTCTGCTAACAATTTGAATAGAAAAAGAGCTCAAATTGTTAGCGTACACCATTCCACGTTTGGAGAGCCCCTGTGTGCCTAAACATTGGAGCTCGCCCACAAGTGACCCCATTTTGGAAACCAAACCCCCCAAGGAACTTATCTAGATGGGTGGTCAGCACTTTGAACCCCCAGGTGCTTCACAAATCAAACCGTAATGATGAAAAAAAAACATTTTTGTGGAAAAAAAAGCACTTTTTCATTTTTACAGATCAATTTGTGAAGCACCTGTGGGTTCAAAGTGCACACTATGCATCTAGATTTGTTCCTTGGGGGGTCTAGTTTTCAAAACGGGGTCACTTGTGTTGGAGCTCCAATGTTTAGGCACACAGGAGCTCACCAAACGCAACATGGTGTCTGCTAACAATTTGAATAGAAAAAGAGCTCAAATTGTTAGCGGACACCATGTCATGTTTGGAGAGCCCTGTGTGCCTAAACATTGGAGCGCGCCCACAAGTGACCCCATGGTGAGCACTTTGAAACCCCAGGTGCTTCACAAAGTGATCCGCAAATATGAAACAATACTTTTTTTTTTCCACAAAAAAATTCTTTTAGCTTAATTTTTTTCATTTTCACATGGACAACAGGATAACAGGATTTTAGGTTTCCTAAAATTTGTTAGGCAATTTCTCCTGAGTTCACCGATACCTCATATGTGGTCATAAACTACGGTTTGGGTGCACAGCAGGGCTCAGAAGGGAAGGGGCGACATTTCACTTTTTGAATGGAAAATTAGCTCCAAAAGTCATATTGCACTCCTTCCCTTCTGAGCCCTGCCGTGCGCCCAAACAGTGGTTGATGACCACATATGAGGTATCGGTGGACTCAGGAGAAATTGCCCAACACATTTTAGGATGCATTTTATCCTGTTGCCCATGGGAAAATGAAAGAATTGAGGCAAAAAGAACATTTTTGTTTGAAAAATTAAAATGAGTGATTAGCGAGTACTAAAATGCTCGGGTGCTCGAAGCTCGGGCCGAGCATCCCGAGATACTCGTGTACTCGGCCCGAGTACCGAGCCCAATTTTATCCTATGGGAGACATGAGTATTTTTATGAAATGACTGCCGGCAGCATGGAAAATCCTAAAAATGTCACAAAAGTCTCAGAAGAGTGCTCAAATGACATGGCAACACCATGGGGAAGACCCCTGGAAGCATTTCTCACTCAAAAGTCACAGCTGTGAACAATGTTGTCCGAGTTTCACGCCAATTTTACGGAGTCACCAGAAAACCTTCCAAAATGATACCAAAATGAATATTTAGGGTGGAAATATTAAGGGCACATACCCAATAGTGAGATACAGCTGGTGTATGTTATTTTTTGTGATTACATGAAAGATTTTACGTGAAAACATTGTGCGACACTCCGATGACCCTGAGAAGAGACGTACATGAAGCCCTGTCTAGAAATAAAGTGCCCATTTTGAGGAACTGGGTCTATTGTAGTATTTTCCTTTGCCAGGGCAGTCCAAAATTTGGAGGTTCAACAATGACCCTGGATACAGACATGCAGGAGGGCCTGTAAACCTCAAGTAGGTGTATTGTAGTATAGCCCTTTGGCCAGGGCATCCAAAAATTGGGAGGTTCAACAATGACCCATGCATACAGACATGTAGTAGGGCCTGTAACCCTCAAGTGGGTGTATTGTAGTATTACCCTTTGGCAGGGCAGCCAAAAATTGGGAGGCTCCACATTGTCCCAGGATAGAGACGTGCAGGAGGGCCTGTAAACATGAAGTGGGTTTATTGTAGTCTAGCCCTTTGGCCAGGGCAGCCAAAAATTGGGAGGCTCCACATTGTCCCTGGATACAGACATGCAGGAGGGCCTGTAAACCTCAAGTGGGTGTATTGTAGTATAGCCCTTTGGCCAGGGCAGCCAAAAATTAGGAAGTTCAACAATGACCCTGGATACAGACATGCAGGAGGGCCTGTAAACCTCAAGTGGGTGTATTGTAGTATTGCCCTTTGGCAGGGCAGCCAAAAATTGGGAAGTTCAACAATGACCCTGGATACAGACATGCAGGAGGGCCTGTAAACCTCAAGTGGGTGTATTGTAGTATTGCCCTTTGGCAGGGCAGCCAATAATTGGGAGGCTCCACATTGTCCCAGGATAGAGACGTGCAGGAAGGCCTGTAAACCTCAAGTGGGTGTATTGTAGTATAGCCCTTTGGCCAGGGCAGCCAAAAATTGGGAGGCTCCACATTGTCCCTGGATAGAGACGTGCATGAGGGCCTCAAAACATTTTTCCCATTGAAAAGGAGCGGGTCTCCTGTCGTTGTAATGGCCATTCAAAAAGAATGGGCGTAAAAATTTACCACTGGGGTATACCTGAAACAACAGCCTAACTATTGTAACGGTCATCATGGTGGCACATGAGGAGAAGGAGGAGCAGTCCAGCGATTAGCCAAGTAAGAGGAAGACGACGTGGTGGATGATCCAGTAGCTGGCACCTGGCAGGAGGATATGCAGAGCGAGGACAGCAGTGCACAGGGGGAGGGAGGCGTAGCATCCCAACAGGCAGTAAGAAGCAGGGTCGGGTCCGCAGGCAGAAGGCAGGCAACCGTTCCCCGAAACAACAACACGACACAAGGTGCCTGTGCAAATGTTAGGTGTTCCCGAGTCTGGCAGTTTTTTAAGTTGGCTCCAGATGACTCTAAAAAGGCCATTTGCCACACCTGCCATGCCAGCAGCAGCAGGGGTACGAAAACTAGCAGCCTGACCACCACCAGCATGATCAGGCACATGTCAGCCAAGCACCCGACTTTGTGGAAAGAACAACAGAGTCGAGGAGCGGTGCTTGCTGATGTCACTGCTACGTATTCGCGTGTTGTGCGTGCGAGCCAATCCCCTGTACATGCTGGCCGCGAACAAGCCTCCGGCCCTGCACCTGAAGTTGCCCACGCACAAATAACCCCACCATCAAGCACGTCCTGGTCCCAGCGCAGCATTCAATTATCCATTCAGCAAACCTTTGAACGCAGGCGCAAATACGCTGCCAACGCCCCACATGCCACAGTCCTGAATTATCACATTTCGCGACTCATAGCGCTAGAAATGAAGCATTCCGCGACCTGATGGCGGCTGCTGTCCCACGTTACTCGGTCCCCAGCCGCCACTATTTCTCCAGATGTGCCGTCCCTGCATGGCATTACCACGTGTCCAACAGCATCACACGTGCCCTGAACAACGCTGTTTCAGTCAAAGTCCACCAAACCACAGACACGTGGAGAAGTGCTTGTGGGCAAGGCCGCTACATCTCCTTTACCAAAACACTGGGTTAATATTGTGGAGGCTGGGACACAGTCTGAGCGAGGGACGGAACACGTCCTTCCCACAGCAAGGATAGCAGGCCCTACCTCTGTCAGGGTTTGACCGACACTCTACAGCTCCGGAAAGTCCTCATCCACTGTACCCTCCACACCAGTCCCAAGCTGGAAGCACTGCAGCACTGCCTCCGCGAAGCGGCAATAGGCTGTGCTGAAGCTAGTCTGCATAGGTGACAAACCCCACAATGCAGAAGAGGTGTGGACAGCTCTGAAACAGCAGGCAGATCACTGGCTCACACCTCTGAACCTAAAGCCAGGAAAGGTCGTGTGTGACAATGTCCGGAACCTGGTGGCAGTTTTCAGGCAAGGCCAGCTGACGCATGTTCCATGTGTGGGCCATGTGCTCAACCTGGTGGTTCAGAGGTTTCTAAAGTCATACCCAGAGCTGTCTGATGGTAAAAGTTTGCCGCCTGTCTGCACATTTTCGAAAGTCACCTGCTGCTTCAGCCGGCATTGCCGGCTTTCAGCGCCGTTTGCGTCTTCCGGCCCACAGACTGGTGTGTGATGTCCCCATGCGTTGGAATTCAACGCTGCACATGTTGGTCAGGATATGTGAGCAGAAGAGGGCAGTTGTGGACTACCTCCATCACCTAAGCCGTCGGGAAATGGGTCAAACTCCACACATAACACCTGAGGAGTGGAGATGGATGTCGGACCTATGTACCGTCCTCCAAAACTTTGAGGACTCCACCAAGATGGTGAGCGGCGTTGACGCCATTATTAGCGTCACCATACCACTACTCTGCCTTCTAAAACGGTCTCTGCTGAAAAACAAAGAGAATGCATTGCAGGCCAAGCGAGATGACTTGGAGCAAGAAACAGTAGTGGGTGTGGGTGAAAACACACAGCCCAGCCTCATCTCATCACAACGTGTAGTGGAGGACTATGACGAGGAGGAGGAGGATGAAGACATGGAGCAACTCTCTGGCCAAATTGAGGATATGACATGCACACCAGTCATACCCTCGCTTCAGCGTGGCTGGCCAGAGGACAGTGGAGATTAGGAGGAGGAGGAGGAGGAGGACAGCATGTTCAGTCATCGTGTGGATACTGAAATGATGGCTGTTAAGAGTCTGGCGCACATGGCTGACTTTATGGTAAGCTGCCTGGCTCGTGACCCTCGCGTTCAGAACATCTTGGCCGACAATCAGTACTGGTTGGCAACACTCTTAGACCCACGCTACAAGGAGAACTTTATGTCTCTCATTCCTGAGGCGGAGAGGTCAGCCAAAATGCTGCAGTTCCAGAAGGCCATAGCAACAGAAGTAGGCAAAGCATTCCCCTCACAAAACGCTAGCGGCATAGGTCAGGAATCGGTGGACAACCAAGGCGTACGGCCGAGAGGGGCACAAGTCCAATCCGCCAGAGGTGGGGGAACAGTCTTTACGATGTGGGACAGTTTTCTCAGCCCCTCACGTACCACAGCCCGTGAGGTGCGGGGTAGTGCCACAAGAAATGCTAAGTTTGGCCACATGCTGAAGGAGTACCTTGCAGATCGAACAACTGTACTGCGAGATTCCTCTGTGCCTTACAATGATTGGGTCTCCAAGCTGGACACGTGACATGAATTGGCTCTCTACGCCTTGGAAGTCCTGGCCTGCCCTGCCGCTAGCGTTTTGTCAGAGCGTGTTTTCAGTGCTGCAGGTGGAATCATTACTGATATACGCACCCGCCTGTCAACTGAAAATGCTGACAGGCTGACTCTCATCAAGATGAACAAGGGTTAGATTGGGCCAGACTTCACCACACCACCAACAAATGACAGCGGAATTTAAATTTTGTTATGGGAATTTGCCATGTACCTCCACTCACCCATGGGTACACAATTCTGGACTTCAGAGTGTCCAAGTGTGGGATCAGTAATGTCAGTGGACGTGTACTCGGCCTGGTGGTAGGAAGGAGGATCAGGTTGGGAAATGTGCAGTGCAGTATCACGGCTACTGACACTTGACCGTGTGGAAGACAGGGTGTTTGTGGAGGTGCCAATCTGACTTGAAGCATTATCCGCTATTCAAGTAACAACCTGTTGACACTGGTGTTGGTTCAAGAGCGGTGTACTGCTGCGGGCCCCAAGAATTTGGGACAGGACGTGTGAGCGAGTAGACGTGCCCCTTTGTTGTTGCGAAATTAGTGCTTGCACACGACCTCGGCCTCTGCCGGCACCACCATCACGTTCACTTCCTTGTTCCTTGCCAACGCCCTTGCGCATTTTGCCTGTATACAGCGACAACAGTCTGGTGACTGTTCGGGTCACAGGAGATTTGGATTTTACACCCTAACCTGTATCAAGGTAGTAAGTACAACAGTCTGGTGTCTGTTATGGTCACAGGAGAGTAGGATTTTAGTCCCTAATCTGTATCAAGGTAGTAAGTACACCAGTCTGGTGACTGTTCAGCTCACAGGAGAGTAGGATTTTAGTCCCTAACCTGTATCAAGGTAGTAAGTACACCAGTCTGGTATCTGTTCAGCTCACAGGAGAGTAGGATTTTAGTCCCTACCCTGTATCAAGGTAGTAAGTACACCAGTCTGGTAACTGTTCAGCTCACAGGAGAGTAGGATTTTAGTCCCTAACCTGTATCAAGGTAGTAAGTACACCAGTCTGGTGACTGTAATGGTCACAGGAGAGTAGGATTTTAGTCCCTGACCTGTATCAAGGTAGTAAGTACACCAGTCTGGTAACTGTTCAGCTCACAGGAGAGTAGGATTTTAGTCCCTAACCTGTATCAAGGTAGTAAGTACACCAGTCTGGTAACTGTTCAGCTCACAGGAGAGTAGGATTTTAGTCCCTAACCTGTATCAAGGTAGTAAGTACACCAGTCTGGTGACTGTAATGGTCACAGGAGAGTAGGATTTTAGTCCCTAACCTGTATCAAGGTAGTAAGTACACCAGTCTGGTAACTGTTCAGCTCACAGGAGAGTAGGATTTTAGTCCCTAACCTGTATCAAGGTAGTAAGTACACCAGTCTGGTAACTGTTCAGCTCACAGGAGAGTAGGATTTTAGTCCCTAACCTGTATCAAGGTAGTAAGTACACCAGTCTGGTAACTGTTTAACTCACAGGAGAGTAGGATTTTAGTCCCTAACCTGTATCAAGGTAGTAAGTACACCAGTCTGGTGACTGTAATGGTCACAGGAGAGTAGGATTTTAGTCCCTAACATGTATCAAGGTAGTAAGTACACCAGTCTGGTAACTGTTCAGCTCACAGGAGAGTAGGATTTTAGTCCCTAACCTGTATCAAGGTAATAAGTACACCAGTCTGGTGACTGTAATGGTCACAGGAGAGTAGGATTTTAGTCCCTAACCTGTATCAAGGTAGTAAGTACACCAGTCTGGTAACTGTTCAGCTCACAGGAGAGTAGGATTTTAGTCCCTAACCTGTATCAAGGTAGTAAGTACACCAGTCTGGTAACTGTTCAGCTCACAGGAGAGTAGGATTTTAGTCCCTAACCTGAATCAAGGTAATAAGTACACCAGTCTGGTAACTGTTCAGCTCACAGGAGAGTAGGATTTTAGTCCCTAACCTGTATCAAGGTAGTAAGTACACCAGTCTGGTGACTGTAATGGTCACAGGAGAGTAGGATTTTAGTCCCTAACCTGTATCAAGGTAGTAAGTACACCAGTCTGGTAACTGTTCAGCTCACAGGAGAGTAGGATTTTAGTCCCTAACCTGTATCAAGGTAGTAAGTACAACAGTCTGGTGACTGTAATGGTCACAGGAGAGAAGGATTTTAGTCCCTAACCTGTATCAAGGTAGTAAGTACACCAGTCTGGTAACTGTTCAGCTCACAGGAGAGTAGGATTTTAGTCCCTAACCTGTATCAAGGTAGTAAGTACAACAGTCTGGTGACTGTAATGGTCACAGGAGAGAAGGATTTTAGTCCCTAACCTGTATCAAGGTAGTAAGTACAACAGTCTGGTGACTGTAATGGTCACAGGAGAGTAGGATTTTAGTCCCTAACCTGTATCAAGGTAGTAAGTACAACCAGTCTGGTGACTGTAATGGTCACAGTAGAGTAGGATTTTAGTCCCTAACCTGTATCAAGGTAGTAAGTACACCAGTCTGGTAACTGTAATGGTCACAGTAGAGTAGGATTTTAGTCCCTAACCTGTATCAAGGTAGTAAGTACACCAGTCTGGTAACTGTTCAGCTCACAGGAGAGTAGGATTTTAGTCCCTAACCTGTATCAAGGTAGTAAGTACACCAGTCTGGTAACTGTAATGGTCACAGTAGAGTAGGATTTTAGTCCCTAACCTGTATCAAGGTAGTAAGTACACCAGTCTGGTGACTGTAATGGTCACAGTAGAGTAGGATTTTAGTCCCTAACCTGTATCAAGGTAGTAAGTACACCAGTCTGGTAACTGTTCAGCTCACAGGAGAGTAGGATTTTAGTCCCTAACCTGTATCAAGGTAGTAAGTACACCAGTCTGGTAACTGTTCAGCTCACAGGAGAGTAGGATTTTAGTCCCTAACCTGTATCAAGGTAGTAAGTACACCAGTCTGGTGACTGTTCAGCTCACAGGAGAGTAGGATTTTACTCCCTAACCTGTATCAAGCTAGTAAGTACTGTTATGGTCACAGAAAAGCTTGGATTGTGATCTGGATCACCCTGCCTATATCCTCCTAGATTAGTCCTGAGAAGGACTGTTGTGGTCAGCAGCAGTTTGCAGCCCTGCTCCAGATCTACCTATGAGGGCCGCAAATCTGTCCCTAAGCAGCAGCAGACACTGTCCCTACACTCACTGTCTGGATGGCTGTGTGCAGAGCACAGCGTGGCCCGGTCTTATAAAGGCTCGGTCACGCTGTGCAGGCCGGCCAATCACTGCAATGCCACAACTAACAGGGCTGTGGCATTGTAGTGGTCTGCCAGCCAATCCCTGCATGTGGGCTGGCTCTCTAAAGAGCGCCAACATGCAGGGATGAGGACCACGAGCACAGCATGAGTATCGCAAGATTACTCGGTACTCACCGAGTAGCCCGAGTACAGTGATACTCGTGTGAGTACCGAGCAGTGCAGAGCATACTCGCTCATCACTACCTGACACCATTTCTCTAACTGACCTTTGGAGTGAGGGGGTTCGTCTGTCACTGTCTGTGAAAATTATTTTACTTCGTGTATGACATTGTTATCAACATGGTACAATTTTGCAACAGTGGAATACCTTGGCAGCTTTACTTCATCATCACCATAATTCAGTATACGTACAGGGACCCTTCTCCTTCTTACATCAACCACCCCCCTGGTTGTCAGGAGTGTAGGACTACTATCAGACATCACGGGCTCCACTACTGCCTGGTAGTCCTGCCCTCTGAGGCCTATGGCTGCCCGACACCAGATCATCATTTCTGGGTGGTACCACAATTGGAATTGGATCTGTCACCCGTACACTGCCAATTTCACCATTTGACATTTTTACCTGTTGTTGATAACCCCAGAGCTCGGATCTCTCTTTGGATAGCTCTTCTCTCGCTGGGCTTAGCAGTATCTGCACTCTGTTGGAGCAAAAACAACACTTCATCAAGGCATCTAACCATTACATTGGTACCCAGTATTACATGTGGATCCCGCTCATGTGGTTTGTCCTGAACCACTATGATGCCCTGATTCTTCAGTTGCACCCTCCCCACCTTTACTGTTGCCTCCCACTGCCCCTCTATTGTAACTAGCATTCCATTAGTTGCTTCAATGCGCAAGTCAGGGTTTGGGGGTTCTAGTTTGATGTTTGTAAAGGATACTCGGGATGGTGGTCACCTGGGATCTGGTGTCGATCAATGCAGTGGTAGCGGTGCCGTCAATGATGATGGACAAGTACGGACGGTCTCCCATGTACTTGCGCTTCCAGTTGGTTGGGCCTGAATTGTCTACTCCTGGGGGTGGCCCTCCTTTCCCAGGGGTTGCTCGTTTAAAGGACAGGAACAGTAAGCGTGTCCTTCCTTGTCGCTCTTGCGGAAGATGCGATGTCCGTTGGCGCTGTAGTGATCTGTGGGTTTCCCTCAAAGTGGCGGTGTCCTCTTCCTCATCCACGGAACGTCATCAGGGGTGTCAACGAGCTGGATCTTGTCTGATGGCCTTGCTTCTGTCATGGGTCTTCTTTCACCTCCGAGCCTCGCCACCTCTTTGGTCAGCTGCTGCATATCGGCGCACAATTTGTCAAACCGGTCAGGCATCACAGTCTGTGCCTTTGATTGTACTGCGTGGGATGAAGGAGGTGCTTCCAGCACGGAAGGGGTTTTAGTCCACTGTGGCTGTGAGGTTAGATCTGGCACTGTAGGGAACTGCTGTCCTCGTACTGTTAAGTCTCTTAACGTAGCAAACTCTGCATCAGGGTTTTGCAGAGCCCACCAGCGTGCCTGTTTCTTGTCATCGGGTAATCAGAGTCCCACAACAAACTGTTCAATCAGCGTTTTATTTTCATCTCCAACGCCACTGGGATCAGCTTGTTTTAACAGTCTCAGTGCTTCTTGGAGGCACAGTGCATAGTCCAGGACACTCTCCTGTGCCCCTTGATTGCAATGATAAAACAACAGTCTTAACTCCACCTCAGTGTGATGCTCAAAAACTCTGTTTAGCTTTATAAATATCTGCTCAACAGACTCCTTATCTTGCACAGACCAGTTTCGGGTCTCCAGCTCTGCTGCATCTGTTAACTGTCCCATTATTACTGACGCTCTCTGCTTACCGGTCATCGCGTATATATCCAGCACGGTGCATATCTTCCTATGGAACGCATCTAGGGTGCCGGGCTTGCCGCTGTACTTTGGTAACCAGGCTGCATTCGGGACGTACGGCAGAGATATCGGCATGATCGGGGCCGGTGAATTTACTTGCGGGGGTACCGCATTGCTGGGATCTGGGTTACTCATCCTCGCTCCCCCTTAGTTAATCGCGGCCAGTCTCTTTCAAACTCCACAGAAGTTGTCGGCCCAGCGGTGAGGAGTGAGGCACCACGGGAATTTCCGGTTCCTGCTGCGTTCGGTGGAACTCGTCAGAGCGTGGGGCAGGGCCTATCTTCGCGCCCTTTGCACAGTAATGCCCCTTGTTTTCCCGCTATCCGCGCAGCAATGGCGGTTTAAATTTACAGTTCAACAATCACAGTCATTAAATAGCACACAATACCCGGTGGGAAACGGGTCTTTTCGCATCCTGTTCGTAGACGCCAAATTTGACTCACCGTTACCGGGTTCTCAGGACTCAGGCACTGGGCTACTGTCAGTGCCGGAGGCTGTAGGGGCCCGGTGGGTCAAATGCACGGTTAGGTAGTAAATAAAGTTTGTTCCGTAACGCCACCTGTAGGTGTCCGGTGAAGGCACCGGCCCTGCTCAGACCTCCGGGGTGATGGGCTGCAGGTAGATGGAACCGCTCCCAACAGGACGAGCGGGGGTCCCCGGGGCAGTTGGTAGTGTTGGAGGGAATAGGGTAGCGCAGTCGGTGTAGTGCGACAGGAAGGAGGGACACGCACACATGCAGTCTTTCGGTACCTTATACTGGTGTTGATGGCTACACTCGACTGGGGATGAGGTAGACACTTCAGGAGTTCCACAGCAAGCAGAAGTATAGGCTTCCTAGTATACGTCGTCTTATTGGAGTCTGGCAGCCATGAAACTCGACCAAACCGTTACTGCACTTTCTTTGGTCAGTCTTTACACCCGGGTTTGCTGCACTGAGGGCACTTCTAAGGGAATACGGCCGAATTCTCGACTCCGGGCTCTCATTTGGCGGTGCTTCGGATGTCCGGGGAGCTAAACCTCTTGTTGTGGTGCTGGTTTCTCTACAAGTCTGTACTGTGTCCTTGTAGCTCAGACCCAGTGACTGGAGTTCTGTTAGGGTGAGTCTGGATGACTCCTCTACCCCTATTCAGTACTTGTCTCCTGTTCCTATGACCCCTGTTCCAAGGATCTACCACTTTCCAGGTGTCTCTGGCATGGGCCTAGCGTGGCTCCAGTACCAGGTCAGCTCACTCAGCTGCTTACAGTTCTCTAGTGACTGCACACTCTGGTGTTTCTCCCTCCAGGACCCATATTTATAGGGGAACTGGCTTAAGGCAACCAGTGGAGCTCCCCCTACAGGTCTGGGGTGAAAGGTGTTGCTTGTTAGTGTGGTCTGCTTGCTATGTACTTTCCATCCATGTCCTAAGAGTTCCTGTGGTGCCCCAACCAGGGTGCCACAAGGACCACACTGCTGTAATACAATGATGGCGACTGTCACAACATCTTATGTAAGTTCCCTATAGAGTGAAAACGCAGCAGAGACAAGAAGCAGATACAGAGGAACATTCAGCGAGCCGCAGTGCTATACGGCAGACAGGTCCCGGCACGTTGTGTTGTACATTACATAGTTCAGTCTATAGTCACATAAACACAACCCTAATGAAGAAAATGTTCCAAGCGTCCGGGTCATGAAGGATATTGTGATGATTACACTGTAAATAGATCATATGAGCTAAAGAAAACGTCTGCAGGTCTATATCTCCTGACATCAAGGTGAAGTGTCCTCAGGAGATGCCCGGAGGAGCCGTCACCTCTCCTCACATGGCTGTTGTTACACATCCTCCTGGAGCAGCTTCCCTCATGTCTGAGTGTTTCAGGTGATAATGGGGTGTGACCCAGGGGCTGACACTGACAGCCTGGGGCCCCGATACCCGAAATGTGTCTGGGTCCTTCTCCTTTAAAAGTTGTAGATTATATATAGTGTACTGTGTGTGGGTGTATTTATACTATTGTGGCACCCCAGAGTCATAGTGCCACAGTGTCACCATTGCTAGGTGTCACCAGAGAGCAGTAAGGGGTATTACACTCAGGCAACACACAAACAACACCAACATCTCCCAGCCAGAAGGGGGAGACCAAACCCGGCTTCAGGGTGAGCTCCCCTATATATTCTGGTCTGGGAGGAAGTGAGTCCAGTGCAGTTTCTAGGAGGACTGTGAAGAGGACAGTTCACTTCAGTGCCTCGGAGGACTGAGAACAGTGCAGTGTGGAGCAGTGCTGTGAAGACATCGTGGTGGACTGGAAGCTGCATTGTTCATCCCAGGATCGCTAACTTGTTCCAGGCCTAAGGCTAGGGTCTGAGGAAAGAGGAGAGAAAGAAACCTACTAGGAGGCTGCACCACCCTGTGCTTCCCCTCCGCGAGATGAACAATGCAAGAACGGACAATGGAGTCCGAGACTGTGCAGATTCACACACACCGACAGTCAACATCGGAAAGTCGGGGACTCCAGATTCTCCAGCTACACGATACCAGGGACACAGCAACGTATAGAATCCAATAATACTGACTTGCCATGGTGGGGTAGAGAAGTGAAGGACTCGAGTTACCTGTTATACTGGTAGACACAGGCAGAGACAGGGCTGGTAGCCTAGCTTAGGCAACTGCAGGGGCCGCAACACAAGCGCAGTGAGGAAGCTAACACGACCTGGTCGGGTGAGAATTACCTCAAACTGCTCTCCAGACTCCAGGGACAGTGTATAACATCTGCCTTAACTCCAGTAAAGGGACTGAGAAAATGCATATCAGTGAGCCTGCCTGGTGATTGCACCTGTTGCCCTGTGCTCTATAACAGAACCTTATACCTGCAGAACCGCCGACTACCAACACCGTGGAGAGCTGCAGCAAAGTAAGTGACTGTGTGAATCACGATCCCTCACAAAGCCCCATCTAATACCACCACTCCTGCTCTGGGACCCTCAGCCCTACCCGAGGAGGGCTTACCATCCACGCTGCCCCAAGTCACCGTCCTCAGCAGGAATACGGCAGCAGTGGTTCTATTAACCACATACCCCGGATGGCGTCACAACAAAATCCCCTGTAAATAACCCCTTCCTTTTTGGACTGATCCCAGGTCACGGGACCGGGTCACGACTACCATGATACCCCAGAGAGACAGCGCCGGCCTAGTTCCCGAGTACTGCATAACCTGGGGTGCATCACTATACATTACACAGTCTCCTCTCATTAGGTATATTACCATCTCTTATTTCATAGTGTCTAGTGTAGTGCGGTGGTGTTCTCAATGTGCGGTAAGAAGGCAGTAACCAGTGGCGTAACTACCCCGTGACCAATCCCTAATACATGTGACTGCAACAACCGATACTGGTCATGTCCCCAGTATATACATAGCTGTACTATATACAGGTGATCTCACCCAGCCTATATAGGTGTACATATGTCATATATACAGGTGTACTATATACAGGTGATCTCACCCAGCCTATATAGGTGTACAGATGTCATATATACAGGTGTACTATATACAGGTGATCTCATCTGACATATACAGGTAATGTCACTCAGTTTATATAGGTGTAAAGGTGTCATATATATACAGGTGAGGTCACTCAGCTTATATAGGTTTACAGGTGTCATATATACAGATGTAATACCTGAAGGTGATGTCACCCATCTTATGTAGGTATACAAGTGTCATATATAAAAGTGTGATATATACAGGTGATGTCACCCATCTTATATAGGTGTACAGGTGTCATGTATACAGGTGTAATAAGTTGATGTCACCCAGCTTATAGGTGTACAGGTGTCATATATTCAGGTGTAATATATACAGGTGATGTCACCCAGCTTATATAGGTGTACAGGTGTAATATATACAGGTGATGTAACCCAGTTTATATAGGTATGCATGTGTCGTATATTGTATATAGGTGATGTGACCCAGCCGTTGTAGGTGTTTTCTGGTGTGTCTCCTGTTCAGTTTTGGGGTGTGGGTCAGTATTCTGCATTCATGTGCAGGTGGAGCAGAATTCCTCTGTCTCATGTTACCGGAGCACAAATCCCCCATTCGCTCAATGAGATCAAAGAGCATCGGACATAGAGAAGGAGCGGGGATGTGGGGCGTCAGTTAGGGGAACCCGTCATTATGCTGCGCTATCGTGTGTAATCTAGTAAACAAAGGAAACACAGACCTTAATGTGGTCAATTACCAGTGCTGATTTTCTTGTGTGCATCAAATCATCCTCCTCCTCCTGTTCAATGTTTATTTAAAGCTGAACAAGTGGGAGAATCTATAGAGAGCTGAAGAGTTACTCTAGAAACTATGCCCGCCGCTGTGCCAACTGGAAGCCTGAACAGGGTATAGTGCACAGATGTGGAGGTCAGTTTGCAGAGGTGTGGAGGTCAGGGTGCAGAGATGTGGAGGTCAGGGTGCAGAGATGTGGAGGTCAGGGTGCAGAGGTGTGGAGGTCAGGGTGCAGAGGTGTAGAGGTCAGGGTGCAGAGGTGTGGAGGTCAGGGTGCAGAGGTGTGGAGGTCAGGGTGCAGAGGTGTGGAGGTCAGGGTGCAATGGTGTGGAGGTCATGATGCAGAGGTGCGGAGGTCATGATGCAGAGGTGCAGAGGTCATGATGCAGAGGTGTGGAAGTCTGGATGCAGAGGAGTGGAGGTCAGGGTGCAGAGGCAGATGTATGGAGGCCAGGTGGTAGAGGTGTGGAAGTGATAGTGATAGTGGAAGTGCTGCGCAGCAGTGCCCGCCCCTCCAAAAGCCGGGAGAGGCAGAGCAGGTAATCATCCGGCCGGCACCACTAACACTTCCCCCCCCCCGCTTCTCACCTGGCCGGCACCACTACCACCCCCCCTGCTTCTCACCAAGGGGGCCCCTAAGTGTTTCTTGCGCCGGGGCCCGCGGGTCACTTGTTACGCCACTGGCAGTGACCCAATGACATTTCAACTTAAACGGCTTTATTTGCAAACAATCACAACTCAAATGCAAAAGATGTCCTCCAGGTCACAGCCCGTGTAAACCTGTTGTTGTGGGAGACGGCCGTGCTGTTTCACCCTGCGACCCGCCAGTTACTTTGTTCTCACAGAGCTGTGTTGTGCCTTCACACAGGCTTGCACTGCATGGAGCTTCCTGCTCAGCAGCTCCCACTCAAAAATCACCTCCAAACCCTTTGCTGAAGGCTTTTTAAATGGAATCTGTGGCCATGAGCCAAAAGCAAGTCCCAAAGGAGTGAAGGGAGTAGCCCATCCCACTGTCCTGCAATCACAGTCAAGCCTCCAGTAGGTTCAGTATGCTTCGATGCCCATTATGGGGGACACACATCGTCCCTCACATATGATTCCCCCCACTGCCTAACATTTCCCCCACATTCAAACTTGTGGGTTGAACACCCGTCACCATAAAGGGCGCCCGTAACAGGACATCTGCATTCCCCTGTGACGTCACAACCCGATGTTCCACCGAAAAATTAAAATTTTGTAGGGACAGGAACCACCTAGTGACCCGGGCATTTCTCTGCTTAGCATTCCTCATCCAGACGAGCGGAGAATGGTCCATCACCAAACGAAACTGTCACCCAAGCAAATAATAGCACAGGGGCTCCAAGGCCCATTTATTAGCCAAGCACTCCTTCTCCACTACGCCATCATTTTTCTCTGCCGGGGTATGTTTCCTGCTCAAGTAGGTGACCGGATGTTCATTTCCGTTCCCCTCTTGCAACAGTACCGCACCCAGACCTACCTCTGAGGCATCTGTTTGCACAATGAACGTTTTCTTGAAGTCGGGACAGATGAGGCCAGGCTGACCCCACAATGCCAACTTCATGGACTGAAATGCTTCCTCAGCTTGAGGAGTCCACAGTACCATTACCGACCTCTTACCCTTTAACAGATTGGTCATAGGCTCTCTTCTCCCATTGCCGGTAGTACCTGACGATGCCAAGGAACGCTCTCACCTGTTTAATAGACACAGGCCTGGGCCACTTTTGAATGGCCTCGATCTTGTTTAGTTGGAGTTTGATAAACCCACGGCCAATCCCGTACTCCAAGTTCCGGGCTTTCTCTAGACCTATCGCAAATTTTTTTGGGCTCGCTGTCAAACCCGCTGCTCTGAGCGAATCCACGACTGCTTGTACCTGGGACAAGTGCGTCTGCCAATCATAATATCATCCAAATAAGCGGATGCATACTTTTGATGGGGCTCCAAAACTATGTCCATTAGCTTCTAGAATGTAGCTGGGGCCCCATGCAGCCCAAAAGGCAAAATGATATAGTGATAGAGGCCCTCCGGTGTTATAAAGGCGGTCTTCTCCTTGGCCGTTTCTGCCAGAGGCACCTGCCAGTAACCCTTGGTTAGATTGAGCATCGTGAAGTACTGGCCGGCCCCAGTAGCTTGTCAACTGGGGGCATTGGATAAAGGTCAAATTTTGACATCTCATTCAATTTTTATAAGTCGTTACAGAAATGTAGCAATCTGTCTGGATTTGGATCAGCACAATGGACCTAGCCCAGTCCCTTCTTGATTCCTCGATTACTCCTCGTTAGTGTTTTACTCCTGTCACAGTGACTTTCCTTCGGGCCTCTGGTACACAGTATGGCTTCATTTGCACCCTCACCCGCGGCTCGGTAATGTCATGTTACATGACAGAAGTACGAGGGGGCAGGTTGGAGAATGCGTCCGTGTTTTGCTGCACTCATGTATGAGCCTCCCCCTGCTGTTATTTAGTGAGTGCGTCACTTATTCTTACCTCTCCTTCGGCCTCTTCCTGACCTGATGTCGTGGGGTCCCCAGACAACAAAACCAGAGTACAGATGAGCGAGTACTAAAATGCTCGGGTGCTCGAAGCTCGGGCCGATCATCCCAAGATACTCGTGTACTTTGCCCGAGCACCGAGCCCAATGTTATCCTATGGGAGACACGAGTATTTTTCTGACATGACCCCCGGCAGCATGGAAAAACCCTAAAAATGTCACAAAAGTCTCAGAAGAGTGCTGAAATGACATGGGAACAGCATGGGGGAGACCCTGGAAGCATTTCACACCCCAAGGTCACTGCTGTGAACAATGTGGTCAGACCATGGCAACACAAAACCCACAGTCATACTTACCATTTAATAATTAAAACAAAATGACACTCGACAACTTGGTGGATCACAATTGGCCGTGTGGCTTTATTAAGGTATAAAATTTCTTTATTAAAATATTCAAATAAATACTTTTTAAAAACTCTGTTAAAAACCATCCAAAAACACCATATACTTCCATAAACTTGTAACACCAACTAATGGGCCAAAATCCGCCCAAATGCAATTGGGCGATTTTACCCCTCTAATACGGCCACACGACAGGTGTAAGAAAAGTAGAAATAAAGAATAATCCGGCCTCAGAGAGACGTTAGTATTAGGGTATGTTTTTTGTTTTTTATTTATATAACATAAACAAAAATTTTAAGGAACAAATAATAAACCTACAAAAGGGGCAGGAGGGCGGGAGCGTAAAACCCTGTCACCTCTGATGACCTGACAGGAAACATTAGTATATATACCCTGTCCTGACCGGCGCCAGAACTTGGCAGCCAATCAGGAAGTGTCACCAAGGGCTCATCGGGCAGATGTCAGGGTTCTCCCACACTGACACCTGATAGGTGTAAATAAATACACTCTGTGATTGGCTATCTCATTAAATATCTGTCAGGGTCTGTGTGGCCATGTTGTCCCCCGCGATGGCTCAGGGACAATCCATTACGCCACTTTTACCGACTGTCAAGAAAACGTTACAAAATGAAACCAAAATGGATTTTCCTGGAGAAAAATATAAGGCTCAGACCCACTGGTGACACAGAGGTGGGGGATGGGACAGAGGTGGGGGATGGGACAGAGGTGGGGGATGGGACAGAGGTGGGGGATGGGACAGAGGTGGGGGAGGGGACAGAGGTGGGGGATGGGACAGAGGTGGGGGATGGGACAGAGGTGGGGGATGGGACAGAGGTGGGGGAGGGGACAGAGGTGGGGGATGGGACAGAGGTGGGGGATGGGAGGTTTTTTTTTTTAAAATTGTGTGGCCTCCCATGTCCCTGAGAAGAGACGGACATGAGGCCTCTTTACATAATGTGCCCATTATAAGGAAGCGTGTCTATTGTAGTATTACCCTTTGGCAGGGAAGCCAAAAATTGTGTGGCACTGTGATGCCTCCACAGATCTGCACCTCCCTACATCTCCTCATCATCTCTATCACCTACCCGTCTTCTCCACAGTTCTGCACCCCCCTACATCTCCTCCCTCATCTCTGTCTATCACCTACCCATCCTCTCCACAGTTCTGCACCCCCCTACATCTCTCCTCATCTCTGTCTATCACCTACCCATCTTCTCCACAGTTCTGCAACCCCCTACATCTCTCCTCATCTCTGTCTATCACCTACCCATCTTCTCCACAGTTCTGCACCACCCTACATCTCCTCCCTCATCTCTGTCTATCACCTACCCATCCTCTCCACAGTTCTGCACCCCCCTACATCTCCTCCCTCATCTCTGTCTATCACCTACCCGTCCTCTCCACAGTTCTGCACCCCCCTACATCTCTCCTCATCTCTGTCTATCACCTACCCATCTTCTCCACAGTTCTGCAACCCCCTACATCTCTCCTCATCTCTGTCTATCACCTACCCATCTTCTCCACAGTTCTGCACCACCCTACATCTCCTCCCTCATCTCTGTCTATCACCTACCCGTCCTCTCCACAGTTCTGCACCACCCTACATCTCCTCCCTCATCTCTGTCTTTCACCTACCCATCCTCTCCACAGTTCTGCACCCCCCTACATCTCTCCTCATCTCTGTCTATCACCTACCCATCTTCTCCACAGTTCTGCAACCCCCTACATCTCTCCTCATCTCTGTCTATCACCTACCCGTCCTCTCCACAGTTCTGCACCATCCTACATCTCCTCCTCATCTCTGTCTTTCACCTACCCGTCCTCTCCACAGTTCTGCACCCCCCTACATCTCCTCCCTCAGCTCTGTCTATCACCTACCCGTCCTCTCCACAGTTCTGCACCATCCTACATCTCCTCCTCATCTCTGTCTTTCACCTACCCATCCTCTCCACAGTTCTGCACCCCCCTACATCTCCTCCCTCATCTCTATCACCTACCCATCCTCTCCACAGTTCTGCACCCCCCTACATCTCTCCTCATCTCTGTCTATCACCTACCCATCTTCTCCACAGTTCTGCAACCCCCTACATCTCTCCTCATCTCTGTCTATCACCTACCCATCTTCTCCACAGTTCTGCACCACCCTACATCTCCTCCCTCATCTCTGTCTATCACCTACCCATCCTCTCCACAGTTCTGCACCCCCCTACATCTCCTCCCTCATCTCTGTCTATCACCTACCCGTCCTCTCCACAGTTCTGCACCCCCCTACATCTCTCCTCATCTCTGTCTATCACCTACCCATCTTCTCCACAGTTCTGCAACCCCCTACATCTCTCCTCATCTCTGTCTATCACCTACCCATCTTCTCCACAGTTCTGCACCACCCTACATCTCCTCCCTCATCTCTGTCTATCACCTACCCGTCCTCTCCACAGTTCTGCACCACCCTACATCTCCTCCCTCATCTCTGTCTTTCACCTACCCATCCTCTCCACAGTTCTGCACCCCCCTACATCTCTCCTCATCTCTGTCTATCACCTACCCATCTTCTCCACAGTTCTGCAACCCCCTACATCTCTCCTCATCTCTGTCTATCACCTACCCGTCCTCTCCACAGTTCTGCACCATCCTACATCTCCTCCTCATCTCTGTCTTTCACCTACCCATCCTCTCCACAGTTCTGCACCCCCCTACATCTCCTCCCTCATCTCTGTCTATCACCTACCCGTCCTCTCCACAGTTCTGCACCATCCTACATCTCCTCCTCATCTCTGTCTTTCACCTACCCATCCTCTCCACAGTTCTGCACCCCCCTACATCTCCTCCCTCATCTCTGTCTATCACCTACCCATCCTCTCCACAGTTCTGCACCCCCCTACATCTCTCCTCATCTCTGTCTATCACCTACCCATCTTCTCCACAGTTCTGCAACCCCCTACATCTCTCCTCATCTCTGTCTATCACCTACCCATCTTCTCCACAGTTCTGCACCACCCTACATCTCCTCCCTCATCTCTGTCTATCACCTACCCATCCTCTCCACAGTTCTGCACCCCCCTACATCTCCTCCCTCATCTCTGTCTATCACCTACCCGTCCTCTCCACAGTTCTGCACCCCCCTACATCTCTCCTCATCTCTGTCTATCACCTACCCATCTTCTCCACAGTTCTGCAACCCCCTACATCTCTCCTCATCTCTGTCTATCACCTACCCATCTTCTCCACAGTTCTGCACCACCCTACATCTCCTCCCTCATCTCTGTCTATCACCTACCCGTCCTCTCCACAGTTCTGCACCACCCTACATCTCCTCCCTCATCTCTGTCTTTCACCTACCCATCCTCTCCACAGTTCTGCACCCCCCTACATCTCTCCTCATCTCTGTCTATCACCTACCCATCTTCTCCACAGTTCTGCAACCCCCTACATCTCTCCTCATCTCTGTCTATCACCTACCCGTCCTCTCCACAGTTCTGCACCATCCTACATCTCCTCCTCATCTCTGTCTTTCACCTACCCGTCCTCTCCACAGTTCTGCACCCCCCTACATCTCCTCCCTCAGCTCTGTCTATCACCTACCCGTCCTCTCCACAGTTCTGCACCATCCTACATCTCCTCCTCATCTCTGTCTTTCACCTACCCATCCTCTCCACAGTTCTGCACCCCCCTACATCTCCTCCCTCATCTCTGTCTATCACCTACCCATCCTCTCCACAGTTCTGCACCCCCCTACATCTCTCCTCATCTCTGTCTATCACCTACCCATCTTCTCCACAGTTCTGCAACCCCCTACATCTCTCCTCATCTCTGTCTATCACCTACCCATCTTCTCCACAGTTCTGCACCACCCTACATCTCCTCCCTCATCTCTGTCTATCACCTACCCATCCTCTCCACAGTTCTGCACCCCCCTACATCTCCTCCCTCATCTCTGTCTATCACCTACCCATCCTCTCCACAGTTCTGCACCCCCCTACATCTCTCCTCATCTCTGTCTATCACCTACCCATCTTCTCCACAGTTCTGCACCACCCTACATCTCCTCCCTCATCTCTGTCTATCACCTACCCGTCCTCTCCACAGTTCTGCACCCCCCTACATCTCCTCCCTCATCTCAGTCTATCACCCATGTTCCGCTAATGTCCTAAGTCTAACATCCTCAATAATTTAAACCTCCCACTCCCAGGTCCAAGATTTCTTGAGCGCTGTGCCAGTTTTCTTAAATGTCTAAAAGTGGATAGACAGGGGCACCATGGGTCTTCTCTCTTTAATGATATTGAATGTGTGCAGAGCATTAACTGCTCACCTGGATGGGTTTTGCAACTCACAACTGGCATCGGCGTATTAAACAGCTGCTGCAGGATCCACCACCTCAAAGATGGCGAGATATCCCGAGGACAAAAACCAATAAGATCCGCTCTGCTGTGTATAAGATGACCGGCGCCTGTGGGGTTTATAATCGCTGCTTTTTATATCGACGCGTTTCATGGTCGTCCCGACCTCTTCATCAGGATACACCAACATGGTCAATACATAGTTTTCTGAACTGCACGACCCAGAACATTGCAATGAATCTCCAGTGCTAACACCCCATGTCTCTACACCGGCTCTTACCTCCCTTCTCTGGATATTCTTGTTTTGCACTTACAGAATCTTCTTTTATATCTGGCCCCTTGTACCATCTGCTTATACTCTCCAGGCATTATACAGCACTTTATCTGTACAGATCCCGGCTGGTGACCCGTTCATGTACCATTATGTGAATCCCCTGTTTATTACATTGATGGCTGGACCATATATGACAGCACTTTTTACCAATGACCTTCTGTGACCCCCTATTTCCTCATAGACTGTAAGCTCTTGTGATCAGGCCCCTCACTCCTCCAGTATCTGCTGACTTTGTTACTCTGTATTATAAAGAGATGCAGAATATATCAGTGCTATAGAAATAAACAATATTACATTAATGTTTGTAGAGGAAAATATGTATTTTTAGGGGGAATTAAGACAGTCAGCAACAGTTAATAGACATTTGCCAGAGGTGATAACCTATGTAAGGCTAGGTTCACATTGCGCTTGTGCTGTGCGTTTAACGCATCCATAGACATGTATTCAACAAACACATCCAGATAGGCATGTGTGTGCAAGTATGTGTTTGATGAAACGCATAGGAAAATGTGGACTGCAGCATTGTTGTGTCCGCTAGACAACAAACGCAATATAACACAATGCTACAGATTAGGTAGATGAAGAGGATAGACAGAGATAGGATAGGTAGATGAAGAGGATAGACAGGGATAGGATAGGTAGATGAAGAGGATAGACAGGGATAGGATAGGTAGATGAAGAGGATAGACAGGGATAGGATAGGTAGATGAAGAGGATAGAAAGAGATAGGATAGGTAGATGAAGAGGATAGAAAGGGATAGGATAGGTAGATGAAGAGGATAGAAAGAGATAGGATAGGTAGATGAAGAGGATAGACAGGGATAGGATAGGTAGATGAAGAGGATAGACAGGGATAGGATAGGTAGATGAAGAGGATAGAAAGAGATAGGATAGGTAGATGAAGATGATGGAAAGAGATAGGATAGGTAGATGAAGAGGATAGAAAGAGATAGGATAGGTAGATGAAGAGGATAGACAGGGATAGGATAGATAAATGAAGAGGATAGACAGGGATAGGATAGGTAGATGAAGATGATGGAAAGAGATAGGATAGGTAGATGAAGAGGATAGACAGGGATAGGATAGATAAATGAAGAGGATAGACAGGGATAGGATAGGTAGATGAAGATGATGGAAAGAGATAGGATAGGTAGATGAAGAGGATAGACAGGGATAGGATAGATAAATGAAGAGGATAGACAGGGATAGGATAGGTAGATGAAGATGATGGAAAGAGATAGGATAGGTAGATGAAGAGGATAGACAGGGATAGGATAGATAAATGAAGAGGATAGACAGGGATAGGATAGGTAGATGAAGATGATGGAAAGAGATAGGATAGGTAGATGAAGAGGATAGACAGGGATAGGATAGATAAATGAAGAGGATAGACAGGGATAGGATAGGTAGATGAAGATGATGGAAAGAGATAGGATAGGTAGATGAAGAGGATAGACAGGGATAGGATAGATAAATGAAGAGGATAGACAGGGATAGGATAGGTAGATGAAGATGATGGAAAGAGATAGGATAGGTAGATGAAGAGGATAGACAGGGATAGGATAGATAAATGAAGAGGATAGACAGGGATAGGATAGGTAGATGAAGATGATGGAAAGAGATAGGATAGGTAGATGAAGAGGATAGACAGGGATAGGATAGATAAATGAAGAGGATAGACAGGGATAGGATAGGTAGATGAAGAGGATAGAAAGAGATAGGATAGGTAGATGAGGAGGATAGACAGGATAGGATAGGTAGATGAAGAGGATAGAAAGAGATAGGCTAGCTAGAAATATAGATGGAAGAAAAGCATTACCAGCCTCCCCGCTCGGAGTCCCCGCTGCTTACCGTGCCGCTCATTATTGCTCATGAATATTCACCCATCGGCCCGATAGCAGCAGAGAGCAGGGAGACAGAGCAGGGACACTGGTGATGCTTTTCTACCATCTATATTTCTATCTATTCTATCTCTTTCTATCCTATTCATCTATCTTTCTATCTATCCTATCATCTATTTATCTCATATAGCGCATACATTTTTAAAGTATCAAAAATTCAATATTAAATTACTCAAAATGTCACTTTTACTGTCCATTACAATGGAAGCGGTTAACGTTTCCATTGTAACGGACTGCAAAAACACTATGTGAAGCTAGCCTTATCTTGAGCAGGACTTGTAATCTCCTTGTGCTCTGGATCTGAAGTCCCTGGGATCTTCTGAGAACGTACAATGCCTCATACCTCTGGCAGGGTTCATAGGGGAACAACTAATGGTCCAGTCACAAACCAGGAATTAGAATATTAAAGTGAGCGGCTGGTCTAGAGATCCGACCTCCAGGCTGACCCTATAAAATGGGCCCTCCACAAAGAAAGTTGTTCACAGATTGAGGTCAGCGGAGCTGATGTGATCCATATTTTCATATTTCCTCCCTCAGGAAGCAGAAGACATTAAACTGGAGAGTTTAGGTATTCTGTAATTTTCTCCCTTTTATTTTATAACTATTTTGCATGTCTGTATGTCTTTTTTATTTTTAGCTTTTATATCTTTTTATTGTAAGCACAGTCATTTTTTATATTAAAGCATAAAACTTTAATAACTTGAACCTCGTAATCTCTAAAAGAATCCATAGCCTAGGAATTGTGTGATCCTGTGTATTGACTGACAATATTAGTTCAGGGACTCATCGGCGGGGTGTTCAGGGACTCCGTGGTGGCGGGGTGTGTGAAGCTGGGGTGCGTGGTCTGTGTCAGGGTGTGATTTATACTCACTTTTCAGACTATTACAGGCATTGAGTGTTGGATTGAGTGAGAGGAGATAAATTAACCC
>JARQOC010001797.1:0-34807 GCA_033576535.1 Allobates femoralis | reverse complement strand
AACACACACACCTATAGCGACACATGCACTCACTCCACAGGGACACACACACACACCACAAAGAGACACTCACAACACAGAGACACACACACCACACAGACACCACCCCACAGGGACACACACACATACACACCCTTTAGGGATACATGCACTCATCCCACAGGAGTACATACACACACATCACAAAGAGACACACACAACACAGAGACACACACACCACACAGACCCCCCCACAGGGACACACACACATACACACCCTATAGAGACACATGCACTCACCCCACAGGGACACACACACAGCCCAGGGACACACACACCACAGAGACAGACACAGATGTGCATAAATCACCTCACACAACTCGCCTCATACGTGTGCTATCTTTAATTTCCAAAAATAAACATCTGATTAAAAACAGCCAATGTGCAACACATGTGCCATATAGGGAATTAAGGCAGATGTCAGTCACATGAGCTGCCTATTATGTGTATGTGTGAGGTAACATATACTGCCCGGCCGGGCGGAGGGTTTACTGTTGGCTGGAGATTTATCAGGCTGCCTATAGCAAGCAATCACAGCTCAGCTTCTATTTTCCTACAGGTCATTAATATGACATATTCAAATTCTATTCTCTTATAGCTAACATCAGTTATTTATTAACCTGGGCGTAGTACAGCTAGTGTGTATATATATATGTATATGTATATATATATATATATATATATATATATATGTATATATATATATATATATATATATATATATATATACATATATATATATATATATATATATATATATAGATGTATATAGCTCTTTCAAAGCCAAGTCCAGCAATACCTTTATATGGCCAATCTTGCCACAGTCCGAGAGAAGTGGACCTGCTGGTTTCCAATTCCCCTGTGTTCCTGCCTACTTGCATGTCCTGCCCTAAATGGCGTGCCACAACTGGGTGATATTCCCTGCTTTCCCAAGTGCAGGGAGCTAAATGAAAAGATAATGGGCATTAAACTGTGACAAAGCAGACACAAATGCCCAGTAGAGGAAAGGCACCATGAGTAGTGATGAGCGAGTGTAATCGGTGCGACTAGCACAGGTAATCCGGTATTCGTGATATTCGTCACTCGGTGAGTAACGCTGGTGCTCGTGAGCTCGTGAAGGATGTGTTGATCATTATTGATCTTACATAAATTGACAGCTCTCTTCAGTATACAAAGTGAGCTGGCATCTCAGTGAGAGCAGATAGACTGTTAGGATCTCTCTGGGGGGCACAGCAAGGTGTGTTAGGCATTGAAATAAAAAAAAAAAGTTGTCCCGCAACGACTTGTTGTTAGTAAGTCTCTGTACAGCTGTATACCATTTCCACTCCCAAACCCTCTTCCTATTCTTTCCCAGAATGCCCTGGTTCGGTCGTTATGCCACACAGAGATGCCGCCAGTCGGCAAAGAAAAATATGCTCTCTGAATTTTCACCTTGTTTTTCAATGGTTATAGCTTGCCAACTGCCACCTTGAAAGCATGGAAGAACACAATACACAATTGGGGTAGCTCCACTTCCTTTAGTCAGAACACTATTTACACAGTATGATATAAGAAATTGCTGAGATACCTTAAAGAAACTTGTCTGGCACTAGTTAGTAATCATTAGTTCACTAATAAAAAATCTTAAAACCTTTTGTATTTTCATAATTCACTTTTCTCATTTATTTGAACTGTCAGATAAAAATGGTCATAGGAGTGTTGTCATTTTTAATTCTTAATTTTATTTGATTTTTGTCTCCCACTATAATAAGTGTTATACTTAGACTCATTAAGTGTAGAACATCTGGATGGTCTTATCTAATATATCAATATCTTATACTTAGACCAAATACTTACTTGTAAATCTAATTATAAGCTATTACGTTATCCATGGGCAGCACGGAGGATTTGTGGTTATCACGGTTGCTTTGATTTTGAGTCCCACCAAGAACAGTGAGTGATGATAATGTCTGTAAAGGGCTATGTAATATATTAGTACTATATAAGCAAGAGGAATAAATAGACAAAACAGACAAATTGACAAAAAAATGGTAAAAATCATCCCACTATGAGATATGACCACGCCAACTGGGGTACACCTTTTGTGGTAGCTTTTACACTTCTTAGTCATAAATAGTGTTTACTAAATACCCTTATATATATATAAAGCTGATTATGTGTATGTGTGTGTGTATGTCCAGGATTGGCATCTACACCGTCGCAACTACAGCCACAAAATTTTGCACAGTCACACGTCTGGACCCCGAGAGCGTCATAGGCTATGTTTTGAGGCAAAATTTTAACTCCGCGCGTTCCAGTTCACCAAACAATTTTGGCCCTATCTACATAAAAAAAAGTGACAGTTACCAGTTGACAGTTGTGAATGAGAGGGGCTTAATGACATCGCCAAAGACTAACAGCATATACCAGCATATAGTCACTAAGGTGTGACCCCAACATGGGATATTCACCACGCACGGGGACATGTATATACACCACACGCACACAAAGAGTAACAGCAAGTGTATAGTCGCTAAGGTGCAGTTTCAACATTGGATACTCACCACGCACCTGAACACACACACACCACAAAGAGACACACACAACACAGAGACACACACACCACCCCACAGGGACACACACACCCTATAGGGATACATGCACTCACCCCAAAGGGACACCACACCACAAAGAGGCATCACACACAGAGAGAACAAAGTTAAAATCAAAATATATCAAATTATCAACAAAAATTACTTTAAATTTTTAAATTTTTAAAAACTTTAATCTTTTTTTTTTTTTAAAAGGGGGGGAATTTTGTGAATTTTCCTTTTTTTTAAATTTCCCAAAGGGGGAAGATTTTTTTGGGAAAGGCTGAAAAATTTCCAAAAAAAAAGGGTTTTATGCCCAATTTTTTAATTTTTTTTTTTTACCCCCTTTAAGTTGCGCAAGGGGTATTTTTGGGTTCTTTACCCCTTAAATTTGAATAAATACCTTTAAAATTATTTTAAAAGTATATAAAGAAAATTTTTTTAAAATTTAAAGTGTTCGGTTTTGGCCCCCAACTTTCGCAAAAATTTTTCCGCCAAGCCAAGGGAACGAGGGGAAAATGTTTTGGGTTAAAGATTTTTTAATCCCCGTATTCAAAACATTGGCCTACTTTTTAAAAAAGAAATTCCGTGCATTTGAAAGTATTTTCCCCCCAAAATTTAAAATCATTTGGGTAGGGGGGCCCAGGGTTTTTTTCAACGCGGGGCCCCTAAAATAAACAGCAAAAAATGACAAGCGGTTGCGCAGGGTTTTTCAATCAAAAAGGGGGGTGTAACCCAAAAACCCAGAACCCCAAAAACCCCCAAGACCCAACGGGGGCACCCCCTTTTTTTGCCCGGGTTCACTTTGGGAACCCCAAAAAGAGAAAAACAACCGGCACCCAAAAAACCCCCAAAAACACGCAAAACCCCTTACAATTAACCCCTGACCAACACCTTTTAAACCAAAACCAGGGAAAAAAGCCAAGAACTTTCATAAAACCTTTAAAAGAGGTTAAAATGAAAAAAAAAGACCCCAGAAAACCAAATGGAAAAAAAAAAAGGGGTTTTTTTTTTTTCCAAAAATCAAAAAAAGGGTCCCCCTTGGCATTTTAACAAAACATACGCCTTAGGGTATTGGGGTCCTCGGGGCGCGGGGAGCCGTTGTTAAAAACCAGCTATACACTCTTTCCTTTTCCCCGGGTTATTTTGAATTTTATCATTTTGCAAACAAGCGTTTTTCCACGGAAATGGGGGAAAAAAATTCCTAAATTTTAACATAATTAAAAGGGTTGTACAAGGGGTGTGAGGGCTTAAAAAATTTTTGACCCATTCCGCTCTTTAGGTTAAATTTAAATTTTTTGTTTTTCCAAGGGGAACTAAATTTGTTTTGAAATTTGATTTTTAAAACCCCCTTTTATTTTAAAAAAGAGGCTAAAAATCTTTTTTTTCCCCTATTTTTTGGCACAATTTAGTTTCATAAAAAAAAAGAAAAAGGAAAAAGGGAAAATTTTTTTCCATTTTAAAATGCTTTTAAAAATTGGCACTTTTGTAAAGGGGTTCTAAAAAGGGATTTGGAACAGCCCCTAAAAACGTTGTGGCGGAGTTTTACGTTGGAAAAAAAAAACCCAGTTTAAAAATTTTTAAAAAATTTTTTTTTTTTCCCATTAAAATGAAAAAATATCGCCTCCAAAAAAGAAACTTTCTTTCCTAAATTTTTTTTTTAAATTTTTGGAACAACCCAAATTTTTTTATAAAAAATGGAGTCCAAGCTAGGGGAGATTTTGGGGGGGAACCCCCTTCCCCCGGGCCCCAAATTGCCTTTCCCCGGAGCTTCCCCCCGTTCCTTTGGGTTTTTGAGTGAAACCCCACTATGTAAAAAAATTTGTAGATAACCCAAATAAAATTTTTAACCCCAAATATTTTGTTAAAAAAACCCCCCATAAAAAATCCCTTTTTTAAAATGTTTTGGGACATGGGGGGGTTTGGGGGAAACAGAAATTTTTTTTTTTTAAATTTATATAAAAAAAATTTTTTAATACCTGTGAACCCTCCCAAGGGGAAGGGGGGAATATTTCCACAAAAACAGTCCTTTTAAAGGATTTCCCCCTAAATTTTAATTTTAAAATTTCGGGGTTAAATCAATAAAAAAATTTTTTTGGAAAAAAAAAAAAAGGGGGGGCACAATTTTGGTAAACCAATTTTTATTGGTTTTTTTTAAAATTTTTTTTAAAAAAAAAATAAAAGGGGGTTCTTTAGGAAATTGGGTTTTTTTTTTTTTCCCCCCCCTTTTTCGGTTATGCTCCAATGTTGGGTTTTGTCCTTACTTTTCCCTGAAAGTGCCCCCCTTTGATTTCTTCAAAACAGTCGACTAAATGGGTTTGGGATGGGGGTTTTAAAGGTTTTAAGTCTTTTTACAAATTCTTATTATTATTTTTGGACCCCATTGGGCCATTTTTTCCCTTTTTTTTTTTTTTAAAAAGTGAAAACTTATTTTAAATTCTTTGCTTTTTTGGGAAAAATTTTTTTTCCCCCCCCCCACCCAGGCCTTTTTCCCCCCCAAAAAATTTTTAGAGGGCTTTTTTTTTAAAATTTTCCCTTTATTCCCCTTTTCGGAAAACCCCCCAAAACCTATGCGCCCCCACCCAAAAAGGGGGGATTTTTTTTTTGGGGTTTTACCCCTTTGTTCAGCCCCAAACTTTTTTGGGGTTTTGGGGAAAAAGTTAAAAATTTTTTTTTTTATTTTAAAATTAAAATTTTTTTTTTTAAATGGCCCTTTTTATTGGGGCCAAATAGGGGGGGAAAATAAAAAAACCAAAAAAACCTTTTTTTTAATTTACAGGTTGGGGGGGGATTTCCCCGGGGCTCAAGTTTTTTTGGGGGGTTTTTTAAAAGAAATAATTGTGGATGGGGCGGGGTTTTTAAAAGGGGGTTTTTTTGGGGGGAAAATTTTTTTTTTTTAAAATTTAATTTCCGGTTAGGGGGTATATTTTTTGGGGGGTAGGGGGCCCGGGTGGTTTCCGGGGGAAGGGTTTGTGGTTGGGAAAAAAAAGGTGTGGGGGGGGAACAGGGAGGGCGGGGGGGGAGGTTGGGGGGGTAGGATCGGGAAGCGGTGGGGTTTTGGTTGGGGGGTTGGGGTTTGTGTAGGTAGGTTTTTGTTTTATTTGGCCCCGGGGGGGGGGGGGGGAAAGTGATGGGCTTGGGCGGGGGGGGGACGGGGGGAAGTACAAACCCCTTTAAAATTTGGGCCCACGGGGAGTTGAGGTTTAGACTAATTTTTAAAATTGGGGGGGAAGGGAAAAGGGGGTTCATAGTTGGGGGGGAAATTTTTAAAAAATTTTTTTTTATTTGGGGTGGGGGGAAAATCGTGAAAGCTTGGCTAGCGGGGGATTTTGGGCCCGGGGGGTTTGAAACAAAAAAAAAAGAATTTTTACCCCAGGTTCGGGGGATTAAAGGGGCATTTTATGGGGGAAAAGGGGGAGGGGGTGGTTTTTTGGGGGGATTGTTCATTTTTCCTGTGTTTTGGGGCCGGCGAAAAAGGAAGGAGGGGAAAGGGGTTTAAAATTTTTAAGGTGGGGGGGTATAAAAGCCCCCCCCGGGGGTGTTTGTTTTGGGGGAAGGGGACCGGGGCGGGGATCTTTTTTTTGGGGCCCTAGGCGATTTTTTAAAAAGGGGCCCAAGGGGGGCGGGGGGCCCCAAAGGGGGGTGGGGGGGGGGGAAGGGTGGGGGGGGGGCCCGGGGCCCTTTTGGGGTATGGGGGTAGGGGGGGGGAAAGGTTTCCCGGGCCCAAAAATCCAAAGGGGGGTTTGGTCCCGGCAACCAAATCAATTTGGGAGGAGGGGGGGGTTTTTTTCTTCTCGTGGCTTTTTATTTGGGTAGGGTGTTTGGGGTTTGGATGAAACCCGGAAACGTAGGGGGGGGCAGTCCGGGGAAGGGGGGGGCGGACCCGGGAAAGAAAAAAAAGGGGGGGGGGGGAGGGGGAAAAAAGGGTCGGCCCATGGGGGTTTTGGGGTTAAAAACTAAACCCCCTGGTGGGGGGGAAAGGAAAGGGGGACAAATAGAAAAAGGGGGGGGGAAGGGGGGGGGGTTTTTTTTTGGTAGGGGATTGGGGGTTTTTTTTTTTCCCCGGGGGGGTCCGGGGAAAGGAAGGAAAAGAGGTTAAAAAAAGGGATGGGATGAAAATAAAAGGGGTGGGTAGGGGTTTGGTTTTGGGGTTGGGGTCCCCGGGTGCCCGTTTGGGGTTTATTTTTTTTTTCCAGGGGGGGAGGGGTGGTTTTCGTTTGGGGGGGGGGGGGGGGGGTTGGAAAAAGGGGGAGGTTTTAAAAGGGGGCAAGAGGGGGAGGGGGGAAAAGGGGGTTGGGGGCCCCTAGGGGGGTTTTTTGGGGGGGGGTTCTGCCCCTTTTCGGGGTCTTTCCTTAAAGAAGGTCGAAAGTTTCACAAAAAGGGGGGGGGGAAATTTTTTGGGGAAATAAATAAATTTTTAAATTTTTGGGGGTTTTGGGGGAAAGGGGGTTTGGGGGGGAAAAAACCCTTTTGTTCACAGGCCCTTTTAGTCAGGTATTTTTTTCGGCTCCCGGGGGGGGAACTTTTCCACCCCTTGGGATTTGGACCCCGGTTCCTTTTTTTATATGTTTCCCGGGTTAAAACGGGAGCTGGAATTTTTGGGGGGGGAAACCTTTCCCCCAAAAGCTTCTTATTTTGGGTTTTAAGGGGGGGGCAATTTCTGCCCCCCAAAGGGGGAGAAGGGGTTTCCCAAAAATTTTTGGAAAAATTCAAGTTTTTATTTTCAGGGGGTGATATTTGGGGGGGGTGGGATTGGGGCGGGGGAAAGGAAGGGCGGGGGGGGTAAGGGTTAAGGGGGTTCAAATTAAATGGGGTTTAGGTTAAAAGCGGGGGGAAAAATAGGTAACGGGGTTGTTCGGGGGGGGAAACAAAAACCCCGGGCCCCTGGGAAGGGGCAAAAAAATTAGGCCTCCCAATTTGCAAGGGGGAAATTTAAGTCCCCAAATTTGGGGAAGGGGAGAAGGGGAGGAATAAGTGAGGGGTATGGTCAAAAGGGGGCGGGGGGGGGAAAAGGGGGGGCATTTTTTGGGTTTTTTTTTTTTTTTTTTTTTTTTTGGGGGGGGGGAAAAAGATTAAATCGGGGGCTTCGGGGGAAATCCCGGGGGGGGCTGGGGGGATGGGGGGGCTTGGGGGGGGTGGGGGAGGGGGGGAAAGCCCAGTTGGACCCCCACCGCCGGTTTAAAGGGGGGGGTGGGGGAAAACTGGGGGCCCCGGGGAAAGGGGAAAGGGGTTGGCCTTGGGGGGGTAAGGGGTTGGGAGGCCAAGGTTGACATTTCCCGGGAAAAAAAGGGAAATCTTTTTTTTTTGGGGGGTTTTTTAATAGGGGCTTCAGGTGCCCGGGGGGTTTTGGGAGGGAGGTGGGGATGGGTTTGGGGGAAGGGGTTTTGTTTGGGGGGGGCCCCAGATTTGGGAAAAGGGCGAGGGTTGGTGGGGTGCGGGTAAAGGTTTTTTGGGGATTTGGGGGGGGGGCCAGGATGGGGGAGTGACGGGAAAAGGGGGTGGGAAGATTTTGGGGGGGAAAAAACGGGGGGGGTTTGCGGGGGGAAAAGGGGTTGAAAGTGAAAAAAAGGTTTTAAAAGGGGTGGGTGTTCCCAGGGGGGGTAAAGGCTTTTTTTCTGGAGGGGGGTTTGGGGGGGGGTAGTGGAATGGGAAGGGATATGGGGTAAGTAGGGGAACATTTGGAGCGGGACGGGGGGCCCCAGGGGGGCAAATGGGGAAAAATTTGGTTTTTAATTCTTGGGGGCAAAGGGATGATATAGGGGGAGAAAGAAAGGTGGGGGGGGGGATTTTCAAGGGGAAGTTGGAGTTTAGGGGGCTGGTGGGGTTACAACGTTGTGGGGGGCCCCTGAAAACGGGGGAAAAAACACCGGGGTTTCCCCCTAAAATCCCCAAGGTATAGCTAAACCCGGGGGAGAGGGGGGGGATAATTCCACTAAGGGTTGGGGGAAAATTTGGTCAGCCATTGGGGGGAATTAAAAAAAGAGGGGGTGGGGGGGGGAAGGGGGGGGTGGAGTTTTCTTGGGGGGACTTTTTAAAATGTTTTTAAGTTTAAACTTGGGGAGGCTTTTTTTTTTTCCTGAAAGTTTTTTTAAACCCCATTTCTATCATTTTAATTTTTATTAAAAATGATTTAAAAATTTGGGAAGTCAAAATCAAAAAGTTTAGATTACATAATTCATATTCTTGTGAATGGCAGGGTTTTATTGTGCCGGGTTTGGATAAATTATTTTATGGGGTTCCCAAGGGAAAAAAAGGGGAAGGGGCGGGAAAATAATTTGGGCAAATTCCCCTTTGGGAAGGAAAAAGCCAAATAAATGAAATTCCTAATAAAATTTAAACCATATTGGGGAATTTTAAAACTGGGAAGGGTGAATTTGAGCGAAAAAAAATTTTTTAAAAATTTAAAAAATTTGAAATGGGGGGGGGGGGGTTGGAAGTAATCCCAAAACCTTTAAAAAAGTTCAGCGGTATATTAAGCTCTTTTTTCCCACATAAAAAGGGGGTTTTTTCCCTTGTTTTTAAAAATTTTAAAAAGGGGTTTTTTATGGAATTTTGAAAAGGGCTTTTTCGCCACTTTCCATAAAACCGTTTTGTCAGTTGACTATTTTGTTTTTTTGGAAGTTCCCACCTAATGGATTTGCTTTTTTGGAAAAAATTTGGGGTTTTTGGTAAATCTCTGCGTTTGTCTTTTTGAGATAAAGTTTTTAAAAAGGGGGGGCGGTTTGGTGGTTTTTCATATTTTACCCTTTTCTTTCCCTTGAAGCACCCCTTGGACCCAAAAAAATTTGGGGAAAATTTTTTTGAAAAACTTTTGCTTTCCCCAAAAAAATTCTTCCCGGGGGGTTTTTTTTTTGGCCCCTTTTTAAAACCCAAAAGGGGTTTTTCCCAGGTCTTTAAAAGGGAAAATTTTTAAAAATGGATTCTTTTTCATTCCAGCATTTGAAAATTGGTCTTAAGATCCTCATGAATTTCGGGGGATTTCTCCGAATAAAGGGTTTTTCCGCCCCTTTTTCGTCTTTTTTTTTAAAAAAATTTAAAAAACCCTTTTTTTCCATTCCGTTTTTTCCCCCTTTTTTTTTAAAAATTTAAAAATTTAATTTTTATTTTGAACCCTAAATTTGGAAAATTTTTAAACGTTAAACCAAATACCCCCCTGTTTTTTTTTCCCTTTTTGTCTTGCTGGAATGGAAATTCCAAGTGATTATCGAATTGGGCCCCCCAAGGAAATTTCCATTACGAAAAAAAACAAAATTTCCCAAGTCCCCGCCCCTACTTTTGGCCCATGGGGCCAAAAAAATTTATTTGAGGGTTTTCCCCGGGGAAAACCAAAAACCCCCAAAACCCGGGGAAGGGGTTTGTAAACCCAAGGGGAATTTTTTTAGTAACCCCGGGGGCATTGAAAGTAAACCGGTCAAAAATTCCCCCCGATTTTTTTGGGGGGGGGTTTTTAAGCCAAAAATTCAATGGGCGGATAGCCCCCGTGGCGGCAACTGAGCCTTCCTAAAAACCTTTTTTTCCCCCCCCCAGATGGCCCCGCCCACCTGAAGCGGGGCGAAAAGGGGAGGGAAAATGGTGGGGGGAAAAAAGGGGGGGGGGCCCCCCGAAAGGGAAGGGGCCCAAATGGGGGGGGGGGGGCGGGCGGGGGGGCCAGGGCCTGCTGACCCAGGTCGTTTCAGGAAGGGCCGGGGGGGGGAAGGGGGGCCGGGGGGGGGGGGGCCGGGGGAGGGGGGGCCCGGGGGGCGGGGGGGTTGCCAAAGGGGGGGAACCCCAAAGAAGGGGGACGGAAAACCCGGGGAGAGGGGGGAAGGGGAGGGGGGGGGGGAAAAAGGGGCCGGGGAGGGAGGGGGAAGGGGGGGGGAAAGGGGGGGGGAAAAAAAGGGGGGGCCCGGGAGGGGGGGGCCCACCCCATCCCAGCCCCCCCCAATACCCCCCCCCCCCCAAAAGAACCCCCCCCGAAAAACCCCCGCCAAAACCCCCCCCCCCAAAGAGGACGAAGGGAAAGAAAATTTTAAAAAAAAAAGGGGGAAATGAAAAAAAGGGGGCCCGGAAAAAAGAGGGGGAGGGGTTAGCAATTTTTCCCTTTGCCCCCAAAAAGGCAAAAACTTTCCCATTTTTTAAAAATTTGGGGTTTGGTGTCTCACCAAAAGGGTTTTGGTAACACATGGGCTAAAGAAAAATTTATTATTTGGGGGAAAATGGAAAAATTTGGGGGTTTTTGCTGTTTTTTGGGGAAAAAATCCCTGGAAAACCCTGAGTTTTTTTTGGGATAGACCGGGGCCAAGGGGGGGCCATGGGGGCGGTTTCCATTCCTGAAGGGGGGCAAAAACGGGTTTTTTACCAGTGAGGCAGCTTGATGGGGGGGGGAGGGGTGTGAGCCTTGCGAAGTTGGGAAAAGCCTGGGGGGACCACCTAAAAAGGTTTTCCTAATTTTCTGTTATGAAACAGGCGGTTTTACCCCATGGAAAGAAAAAAAATTTAAAAGGGTCTGGGGGTAAAGGACTGATCTTTTTATGGGGAAAGTTTGATATGTGGTTTTTTTGAAAAACTCCCGTTGTAAATTTGGGGGGTTTTCCAAAAGGAAAGGTCCCCCCCTCCTTTATTTACAGGCCCATTTCGGGGGCAGTAAAGTTGAAATTTTGAAACTAAATGTTTTTTTTGAAAAAGGAAAGGGGGTTTTCCTAAAAAGTTTTTTGGGCCCAAAAGGTGTTGTTTTTTTGTTCCTTTTTCATAGCAATTTCAAAGGTTAGCCCCCATTGATGCAAAAGGGGAATCCCCAAAAAAAAGGGCCCTCCCCCACTAAAGGGGGAAAACGGCGGTGGTGGCCCAAAAAAAACCCCCCCCCCCCGCGGGGGGGGGGGTTTGGGGGGGAAATTTGTAGGCCCCCAAAGGGAAAAAAAAATTTTTGTACCTTTGGGGTGGAAGGGAAAGGGTAGGGGGGGCAAACACCCCACCAGAAAGGGGGGGGTCCCTGGGGGGTAAGAAAAAGCCCAAAAAGGAAAAAAAAAATTTTAAAAAATCGGGAGAAGAAGATAACCCGGTGGGGGAAAAAGAAACTGAAAGTTTGCCCCAAAAAAACCACAACCTTCCGGGGAAATTCAAGGCTCCAAAAAACGGGGGATTTTGACAAGCCTAAAAAAACCCTTGGGGGAAACCCCCGGGTGAGGAAAAAACCCAAAAGGGCCCCAAAAACAAGGGGAACAAAATAAAGGGGGGGGTTTTAAATTACAGGGGGCGATTTTCCCCCAGGGGGGGGAAAAAAAAAGGGTTAAAAAAGGTTTTAAAGGGAATCCAACATCCCCCAAAGTCCGGGCCGTGGGGGGGAAAAAATTACCCCCCGAATATTGATTTCATTGAATTTTTAAAAAAATTTTCCGAAAGTCCCAAAGTTGATTACCCCGTGTTTTTGTTTGTAAAAAAGTTTTTTTAAAAACCCCCGGGGGAAAGGGCGCCTGCTGCGGGGTTCCCCTTTCCCCAAACACGCCCCGAGGCGTGCGGCGTGTCATCTTTAAAATCCCATGGCCAAAATTTTTTTAGCCTTTACCCCCGATTCTTTGACTACAAACTTCTCCCCAATCCCCCGATAAAATTTTTAGCCCGTTTCGGGAAACCCATGATTTTGTGAGGGGACCCCCCCCCAAAGAAAATTGTGGGGAGTCCACCTTCCAGCAACCAGATTAAAAAAGAAAAAGAAAAGTTTTAGAAATTAAAAAAAAAAGTAACCAAATGAAACCAGACAGGAAAAAAGGGCCCGGGTTTTGTTTGGGGGGGTGAAAAAAAAGTTTTTTACCGAAATGCCTATAAATTAAAAATATTGAACAACGGGAAATTAAAAAAAAATTACTGAGGAATATGAGTTTAAAAATTTTTAAATAAAGTATCTTGCGAAAATGAAAACAAGTAACTAGTAGGGCGGGGCCCCCCAGGTTGCATTCGGGGGTTTAAATTTGGGCCCGGTTCAAATTTCCTAATTTTATGACAAATTTTTAAATTTGGGCCAGCATAATTTTCAGTTTGCACTCTTTGAAAAATGGGGCTTTAAAAAAGTGACTGAAACCCTCTGGCGCAGGTTTTTAAGGGGGGGCCCAAAGGGGTCACTTTTCAGCCACAAAGGTGCCCCTTTTTTTTTAAAATTTTTTTTAAAAAACCCCCTCTTTAATTCCCCCAAGAGGTTAAAACGGAAAAAAAAAGGGACAGGATAATGTGGAGAATTACCAGAATAATTTCAACATGCAGCTGGGAAACACCATTTTAGAATGAACGGGTAGGAATGTTTCATCTAAATTTTTTTTTCATTTGGACTTAAAAAACCCCCGTGCAGTGACCCAAAATTTTTTAACAGAAAAAATCAAAAGGTTAGGTAGGATCAAACTTGGGGGGTGACCTACGCTTGGCCGTCCATTTATAAACTTAGAAATTTTTTTTGCATCGCTGCATTAACGCTATGTGTTGCCTGACAATGCGCCCCATAGAAACCCGCTGTTTCCTTAGCAGCGGCTCCCCAAAGCCCCCGTATGTGTGCTTTTCAAAAGGCACAGGAAACGCGGTCTGCAAGGTTTTCCTTGGGGCTGTTGAAAAGTGCACTTCGATGCTTTGTGTGTGGCCGGCTGCCCAAAGGGAAACACCGGGTTTTATGGGGCAGATTGTCAGGCAGCACATAGCGTTTTAAAGCTATGCCTGAGATAAAAATTTTTAAGTTTTAAGTGGAAAGTGCCAAGCTGGGTCACCCTCCAAGTGTGCCCTAGCCTTAGGGTACCTTTAAGCCGCAAAATTTTGGTGGCGAAGGAGCAATCTAACGTGGCGTGCAATTTTTCATGGTTCCTCAAATCGCGAGGCGCTTTTACCGAGCAATTTCCCCCCCAACCTAAGGGGATGTGTCGCCCCCGGAAAATTTCCACACAAAAAGTGGAAAAATCGGTAAAAATCCGTCGCTGTTCACACACCCCAATCCCAAAGGAGTGGCGTACATGTTCAGGGCCCCGAGAACATAGGCTTGGGGAGACTGGGGGATACCGCGCCACAAACAGCTGATTAGACAAAGTAATAGCCTTATGATGGGCAAAACCTGCGTGGAAGGCTTGAATTTAAAGACGCCATTGCCTTGTGTGGTGGTAATGGAAGCTCTTCAAATATGGCCTGGTGTCAAGTACAGCCAATGGGAACACAGTGCCACCCCAATTTATGCTGACGGGGCGCGGATCCGCTTTCTGTGGCACACCTACGGGGAATCAATAGGCGAGCAGATCCATCACTATCGCCCCCTTCACACGCCCCAAAAAACCGGGGAAATTTTGCCTTCATGGTTGCCTTGATTTTGGGGGGCAGTGTGTGAAATCGGAAACCGGGGACAACTTTTTTATCCTGCCAAATTCCCCAATTTTCAGCCCAAAATGGAAGCAATTTGTGGCGATGGTGCCGGGGACATATCGCGGTCAGATTCCCGGGTTGCGGCTTTTAAAGTCCCCTTTGATCACCTTTGTTGAGGAAATGGGGGTGAAAGTGAAGTGGTCCACAGTTCATTTTAGTGAGAATGAAGTTTCATTTTTTTTTAGTCTAATGGGGAAGCCTATGTTTGTTTTAACCAATGGGGAAAGATGAATCAAATGTGTAAAAAAAGTCAGTGAAATGTGGTGGAGGGAAATTCGTGGTTTTTGGAATGTTTTTGCCGCATGGGGTTTTCCTCTTATACAGCCCATGGCAGAGTGAAGTGGTATATCAAAACCTTCTTCAACCACATGAGGTTCCCTTACTTAAGTTTAGCATTTAATCAAAAACCCGCAATTTTTTGAGGACAATTTCACACAGCAAAAAGGGTAACGCAGACCCTGAAACATTGAAAGATGAAAATTACCAGCCCCAAGAGTCTTGATCCCAAACCCCTTGAAAATCCTGGTGACAAAGTTATGGCCAAGAAAATCCAAAACGGCAAAGAACTGTGAAGAGGGCTGAAGAGAATGGCATTATCAAACTGGGTGTGGAGACTAGTGATGTCCCGTGGCTGAGATGGCTGATTCATTTAAAGCAAAGGGGTTTACATTTCTGAAATTGGGGACTGATGTAAAACCCTTTACAAAAACCTTCAAAGGTTCATCAATGTCTGAAAAAATCAAGTGATATAGTTGTTCTCTAATTTTGATACCAGTGTATATTATTGAAAAGTTGATGACAAAATGTTGGCTGCCAAAGTACAATTTATTGGCTTTTTCTACAGTGGACGTGGCTTTAAGTGGGGGGCTGCAGCTTTTTCAGCATGAGGGCCTGAGGTCCTGGGGTTTAATCCCCCCCAAGGGAAAATCTGCTACAAATTTGTAGTTTCCCTGTGTTTGTTGGGTTTCCCCCCACATTGCAAAGACATATGATAGGTGTTTAGATTGTGAGCTCAATAGGGCAGCTTACTGATGTATGTAAAGGCTTGGAATTAATAAATTTTTGTTATTTACACTAATTTTATTGGGGCTTGTGTGCTTAACCCATGGAGTTTAAAGGGGTTTTCCCCGAACAAAGTTAATTTTTAAAAAAGTTTTTTTTTAATCAAAAAAATCTTATAATAATAAAAATAATCTCCACAAAGGATGTGTTTAAAAAAATGTTCCTGTGGAGATAACTAGGTTCACATTTTTTTTTTTAAAAAATCCGATGGTTTTTATTTTCCAAAAAAATAAAAACCGGACAGGAAACCTTCATAGGGTCTTGAAAAAAAAGGGGCCTTTAAAGCCATCCGGGGGCCATCGGCAATGTTTTCCTTTAAAATTCTGAAGGCAGAGTTTTCGCGCTTTTCCCCGGGAAACCGCACAGCATTGCCGGATGGCTCGGAGTGTTGTATTTTGTCAGCGTTTGTGTCCTACGGTACCTGCGGGGATTTACCTTTTAATTTTAATTCATGCCAGCTAAAAAAACCCAAACTTTTTGATTTTTTTTACCAAAGTGTGTGGCAGGGGGGTTTTAGCTCCAAATTGTTTAGCCAAAAAATTATTACCGTGTCCAGCGTTTTTGTCGGACCTATAGCTGCGGGGTTTTTTTTTAATTAACTCAGCCAAAAACAAATGGTCTGCATTTTCAGTTGCAAGTTTGGGGGTTTTTATCTAATGTTAAAACTGGGGACAATAAAAACATGCTCTGACAAATCTACCCCCAGGGGGGCCGGGTTAAGGGTAGAGGGACCATTCCTGCCCCGTGGGGCTAGCTTCGATCCCAAAAATTGTAAGGCACAGAGGATTAGAGCAGCCCAGCAAAGGAATCAAGACTGTGAAACCCTGTGGGACAAGGTTTTGCCCTCCTTTTCCCGTCGTCCTAAACGCTAGATTTAGGGGGTCTTGTTCTTGTTCCCTTTTCGGCATTAAAAACGCCATGGAAATAATGGCGTTAAAAAAAATAATAAAATTTAATACCCCTCAGACTTTTGCTTTCAGCCTTTTGGGAATATTCCCCCAAAAACGTGCTTTAGGGGTAAAAAACTCTCCCCGACTTTGAGAGTGATCCCCTCCTCTGTATTGGATTTGTGCTTACGGAACGCTGGTTTTCCCCAAAAAAGTAATCTGCCGCAAGCGTTTTTCAGGGGATTTTTTATAAACGCCTACCTTCGGGGACTGCAGCTTTTTGTCATCAATTTTAAAAATAAATTGTCCACAAAAACCACTGGGAAAAAATCATGGGCCATGGGGGAGGGAGAATCCAATAGCCCGGGTTCCCACCCGGTCCAAATTTAACCAAAGAAAAAAAAGAACAGCGGCCCCCAAAGCGGAAAATATTAAAACTTATTTAATGTTTATTTCCGTTTCCCCGAAGCACTAAACAACCTTCGGTTCACCCCGGATGATGACATTGCGGCTTTATCCCCCTCCTTTGTTTGGCCCCTCCACCCGACTGGGTTTAACTTTTGTAACTCAATTTCGCTTAAAAAAGCTCCCTTTTTTACCTTTTGTCAAGTCCCCCAACGCACATTGGGATGAGGGTTTTAGGCTGGGGGGTTAAAACCATGGTTTATTCTCCAACTCATCCGGGTCCAACTGCAGCATTTTATTTTGTTTTAGAGACTCGTTTTGGACAGAGAAGCGGGAAGGTTCGCTTTTTGATGGTGTCATGCCCCATCCCCAATTTGGGGGGCCCAAAGTTTTGGACGACGGTACATAATGTGGACTCCATTGTCCACCCTGAGGGATTTTTTGTTTTGGAGTTAAAATACGGTTTTAAAATTAATTAAAACCCTTCAGGTTATACAGTGGGGGGCATTTTGCCCTGAAGCTTTTGTTGGAGGGGAGGATGATGAGGGGGTTCCTCCTGTGAGTTTTGCCGCCTGGTTCCCCAAACAGGCCTTTCACACCGTTTTTGAAGGGAAGAAAAAAGGGGTGCATAGACTTCTAAAAAAAAGGGGTTCTTTTTGTGCTTAGTGCACAAGCGGTGGTGGATGCGGGTGGGAGGAAGGGGGCACGAGTTTCCGCCAAAGGCGCCTTCAAAACCCCGGAGTCCCCCCCCCGTGGTCATGAAAATAAAGAACCGCCCGTTTAAGAAGGGTTCGGAGTGCGACTTCTTTTTCTTCTCCTATAAACAAAATTTAATTTTTTTGGGTTTGAATGTATAACGTTGGGGCCCAGTTGATTTAAGGTATCAAACAACTGCCCTCTTTCCTCAACAAATTTGACCCAAAATGTGCAAAGGGGAAATTCCAAGGTGGGGCATCACAACCAGTTTTGAGCCGGAAAAAGCTGCAAAAACGGGGTTTTAAAAGTGGCAAATGCCTAAGCAGTAGGGATTTTTAAAATGGCACACCCGTCTTTTACGGAAACCAGATCCAAAAGCAGGCGGGGGTAGGATTTTAATAAACCCCTGAACCACCCCGGGTTGGAATGGGCCCGATGGAAATGGTAGTCACCTCGCTCAGAGCCCCCACCAGGTTCCCGGCCATTGTCACAAGACCATTCTTGCTGTAGGGTTTAGCGGTGTTAGCCAGTGATCTGCCTGCTGTTTTAGGCTTTTCAATTTTTCAAACATTGTGGGGTTTGTGACCTACGCATATTAGCTTCACAAGCCCGTTGCTGCTTAGCCAAGGAGTGCCAGGTTCCATTGGGGCTGGTGAGGGGGGGTGAAGTGGGGAGGGAGGAGGTGGGATCATGATGTTCCGGAGTGTACACTGTGGGGAAACCCCGACTGAGTTTGGTCCCGAATCCTTGGTTCGGAAGGACGTGTTCCGTCCCAAGTTCGACTGGGGGCCCCGGGTTCAGATATTTAAACCCTTTTGTTGACGGAGATGTATGTCCTGCCCACAAGATTGTCAGTGTCCGTGGGTTTGGGGGACTTTTCCAGAAACTACGTTTTAAAGGGGACATGAATGTTTTGGCAGTGCTTAGTAATGCGGGGACAAAACCCCTGGGAGAAAATTGTGGGGGTGGGGCCAGTAACGTGGGCGGCCGCCGCCACGGTACAGAATGCTTCCGTCTCCCCCTAGCCTAAAAAGGCAGCATTTCCAGCGCAAGCAGTCGCGAAATGGAAATTTTAAGTGTGGCATGGGGGCTTGGCAGCGTATTTGCGCTTGCGTTCCAAAGATTGGTGTATGGATAAAATGATCTGCGCTGGGCAAGGTGTGGTTGATGATGATGGTATTTTTTTTTGGCAACTAAGGTGCAGGACGGAGGCCTTTCCCTTGCATGCGTAGGAAGGGGATTTGGCTTGCACGACAACAGTGGAAGATGCGTGGTGTAAAACAGACACTGCTCCTGGACTTGGTGTACTCCCAAAAGTTGGGTGCTTTGCTGCCATGTGCCCCCCATCATGTGGTGGTGGGCAGGCTGTAGTTTTGCCCACCCCTGCTGTGCTGGGATGGGAAGGGGTTGCAAATGGCCTTTTTTGGGAATTTTGCAGCACCCCTTAAAAAAAAAAACAGCCGACTGGGAAGACCTAACAGTTGTCTTTGTGAGCCGGACTGCTAAATATTTTGGGATCGGTAATTGATCTCCCAATGACCACTTCAAGTGGAGCTGGTGAGAGGCCAGAAACATTCCCCAAGGGGCCGGGCAGTTTTGGGATGGTGGAGGAAGGAGGGTCAGGGTGTCGAATGTGTGATCCGTCTCAAGGCTATTGACACTTGACCGTGTTTTTGGGGGGGGTGCCAAACTGACTGGAAGCATTATCCCTATCCAACTAAAACCTCTTGATACTTTTCTTGGTTTAATAGTGGTGTATTTTTTTTTTCCGGGTCCCCTTCAAATTAGGACGGAAGGCGAGCGAGATAATGGGGCCTTTGTTGTGGCGCAATTCGAGCTTGCACATGGCCTAGTCTCTGATGTACCACCCTCACGTCCAGTTCCTTGTCCTTCCACCGGCCTTCCATTTTCAAAGTTGTGCTGCCTGTATACAGCTAAATGAAGGTGTCCAAAAGATGGTTTTTTTTGTGGCATGAGATGCGATTAGAGATTAAATTACAGCAGGTTTACCGTCAGTCAAAAAAGTGAGATGGTTTACTGAGTGTTTTTTCGTATACAAATTGGAGCTCAAAACCCCTCCCGCCTGAAAAAAGGGAAATGAAGGCGGGGGTGGTGACTTAATCAAGATGAACGGGGTTGATTGGGATGACTTCACCAACCACCACCCAAAAGCAAGCATAATTAAAGTCTGGGGATTGTATTTTTTGTGCCCGGTAAATTGCCGCACCTCCGCACACCCACAAATGGGTACCCCCAAATTCATGCTTTGGCTATTGCTGTACGTTCTCCTTCTTTTCATCCGCCACCATCTATATGAGTGCGACCCGTGGGGCCATATGCCCCGGAAAAAAATAATTTTTTTACATCATATTTTTTATGATGATGACATAATGTTAAAAAATTAGACGTAGTTTTAAGCTTACCCCCGGGGGGAAAATGTTTTAGTCTATATTAGAGAATGGGCATTTCAAGTAAGGGACCCGCTCCTTTGTAATGGGAACAATATTTAGAGGTCCCTCCAGTTTCTTTTTTCCCCTGGCCTCCCCAAATTTTTTTCAGCCCTTCTAGGGAAAAACTAGGAAAACCCACTTCCCAATAATGGGAACCTATTTAAGTAGACCCCCATCCCCGTCTCTATTGGGGGGATTTAAGTGCCCCCCAACTTTTGGCAGCCTGCCTAGGGCAATACTACAAGTACCGGCCGGTACCGAGTTCTTAGGATTCTCGGCCGAGCTTCGGAAACCCAGCATTTTGTATCGCTCATCTCTAAAGATTATCTAGCACAGAAACATTTTTTTTTAAAACCATCCAATTGGAAATTATTATTTTTCCCCAAAATTATTAAATTAAAAAGAACTTTATTTATGGGAAAACCCCCTTTAATACTATTGTACTGTAATTAAAAAGGGGTTTTAAAAAAAATGTGTCAATAATATGAGATGATTTTTAATATGATGGAATCCCAAAGTGTGTTTTAGGACATTGTTGGTATACTTTACCTTCTAAAATATATCTGAACTTCGAAACACTAGTAAATTAAATTTTTTTTGTTTACTGTGGTATAATGGTTTATTTAAAAAGCAACCCACTTGGTAAAAGGATATACTGTACATTTGTGTTGCTGTGCATGATCTCGGGCACACAGTTACAGCACAGTTTTGGGTTAAACATGTTTCTTTCATTTGAAGGGGGCCGGCATGCATTGCTGTATTAAAATTTAAGACTGCTGTGATTATTCTATTCCCCGGGAGCTGTTTTCCTGCATTTTTTGGGGGATTTAGGAATTTGGGGCTAACGTTGGTCTAGACAGTGTTGATTTTGTTCTGATGAAATATGAGAGTCATCTTTGCCTCTCCTTTTCTATTTTGGAAAGTACCAGCATGGTTCATTTTGGGGGAAATGTTTTCTTGTAAGACAGTTTTTGGGATTAAAGATTTGTAATTCTTTAGATTTTAATTTCCCTTTTAAGTGGTTTCACGGTGAAAAATTTTCATGCCTTTTCTTCATGTTTGTTTGTTTGGAGACTGGAAGAAAATTTAAGCTTTACGTATGGTCAGTGCCTTTCTTTAGAGGTAATCCGCAAATATCAGCACACGTTTAATCTGGAATCCGTAATGTCTGTTTTAAAAAAAAAGCCATCTTAATATATGGTGAACAAAGCAAGAACAAAACTGATTTATGACAAAAAACTCAACCGCTTTGTTATCTTTTTCATGTATTTCCAAAGAAATAGTAAAAAAGCTAGAAAATTGATGATAGTTGCAGGACATTTCTATGATAGAAAAAATGCAGCAATTTTTTTCTGCCCCAAAAAAGATTCAATCCATGAATGTATGTTGTTTGGAATAGGAAACATAAAAATCTTTTAAAACCCAAGAAAAATCCAAAAAAAAGATGTCACCCCTTTGGGAAATTGTTTACAGAACAACTTAAATTTTTTCACTTGTGTTGTAGTTTTAAAAAAGGGTCCCCGATCAGAGTTCCCCAGAGTTTTAAAGGGGGATGAGCCTTTTGGAGGACCTGTGCTATGTTGCATTGCCAGATTAACTGGTCAACAGCAAAAATTGGTTCAGCATGAAAACGTTTAACTCAACTAATTTTGGGGTGCTGGGAAAAAGAAAGATGCTCAAATTTTTAAAATTGGCTCAAATTTTTTTGATACAGAGGTGCTTTGATATTTTTTCACGCCTTTGTGCAACGTAGGCAAGGAATACATCTGCCTTGCGTCATCAGTTCTGCACCATCCAACTGATAATGTATTGTTTATCAATTTTGTTTTTCCCCAAATGAAAATGATAGATGCCAAAGAAAGAAAGTGATGCAATCCTAAGAAACGTGATCAACAACTCTTAAAAGGCGCATGTTCTCCGCATCGTCACACAGCTTCAGGGTTCGACTGATATCATGTTTAGTATTCATGTGCCTTGGATTCCATTAATAAAACAAATAATTTCTGCTATATCTGGGTGAGGTGGGCTTTTGAGTCCAAAAAACGAAAAATTGATCATAGGTTAAAAAAGCACAAACCGTATCAAAAGTCAATTTTAAAGTCAATATCAAATCAATACTTCATTGGTCCCCAGATTGTGTTTGGTTCTGTAGATGGGAGTTTCACCGTTTATGCTTGGGAAGGAAAGGGTTTTATGGGTAGCTTTCCCGTTAGTGGGGAACAAAAATTTTCTTGGAAATACCAAAATCAGCACCTATAAGAGCTGGTGAAAAATCTTCTAAAGCCCATATTTTAATAATCTTGGCTTTCAAACATTTGTCATTAAAAATTCATCTCTTGCTTTTGCATCAGAAAATTCTTGCACCAAAAAACTGCGGGGAGCATGAGTACGAGCATGGTGAGCGATTTCACCGGAAATTGCAAAACTATGGAATAAAAGATATCTAGGGTTTTAATTGGGAAAACTTCGATGCTGCAGACTACTGTTGTTTCAATCACCAGAATAATTCAATGCTTGAATACAAGAGAAAAGTAAAAAGGAGCCGAGTATCAAGTGCGTTGTGACCCCTGCCCTGACGGAACCGTTTTTTAAAAAATTTCCCGGGGTGCAGTGCTAGGTTAAGCTTTGGGTACCAGGCAAGGAGCCCCCTAGTAACCGCGTTTACCTTAGCGCTGGCCACACACAAAGCCCCAATCTGTTTGCAAACATGTGCAGTTTTATATTTGTAAAAATAATAATACATGTTATAATAATTTTTAATTTAGGGAACAGTAAAACGCTAATTTTCAATTGCATGGAAAACAAGAGCCAAATAAGAGTTTTCCTTGTCTATTTGAATTTTTAGCACATCAAAATCTTAAGAAAAAAGGTTTAATTGATTTCAAACCAGCAACTTTTGAAAAAATTTTGTTGCCTAGTGTTAACGATTAATCTCAATAAGCACTGTTCAAAGCTTAATTTTACTAACAGTCGTATTAAAAAATGAATGTACAACTACCTGTGAGATCTTTTGAAATTCAAATTCACTGGTTTTACGACTGTTTACAAATTTTTATTTTCGCAAATTAATTTGAAGGATCTCAATACTGGAAAAACTTGCAGTTGTTTGCAAAATACACTTGGGTTAGAGGGATTGAGAAAGAGTCTAAAAGGGGGAAATTAATTGTCATGGACTCTTATACCCACCTGGAATGTCCCTATCCCCTGATAAGAGGAGCCTGATATATCCAGGACCCTTATCCCACCCCAGAATGTCCCCATCCCCATCCCCCTTTACCAGAGTATCTAATTATAACATGCGTGTCAGAGGTGACACTCCAAGCGTTTTTCTGACACACAGCAAGCTGACTCTTTGGGATTTGCTGCTTGGCGCAGTATCTGACAGCGTCAGCATTGGAGGGGGGCAAATCCTTGCTGGGAGCGGCCTTATATTAGAGAGGCAGTCAGGTAGTGACGCCAGAGCTCCCCCCCATATAAAAATTTTTTGTAGCTTGCACCCGACGTGGGAATGTTTCCCAATTTGCCCTGTCAGTGGTAGATGGTGTACAAAGGGGTCTTTTTCAGCCCCAATGGGTATAGAAGAGTTCATCTCGTGTGTGTGCTCCTTTTTATTATTTTTTTAAAGAGGACCTGTACCCCTGCTGCATGGCAATCTAAATGCAGCACTGAATGCAGATGTCTGCTGCATTCAGGGAAGGGGTCCCCATGTGTCTGTTTGCTGGTACACTGATATGCTTTGTAAAAAATTTCATTAGAAAACAATGGAGGCAGTCACGTTGCTGAAGGAAGCTTGATTGACTCTGGCCAATCCCTTGCTTCTGCCTCTCTGTGTTGCTTCGCTGCAAAAGCTTATGCTTTGTCGGCAGGCTCTTGAGCTGACATCGAACAAATGTTTGCATGCTGTGAGTGACAGAGAGGAGGAGGGCAAGCCAGACAGAAAGACAGAGAGGCTGGGCCGAGATGAAATCTTATGACAATATACGCCCCTCGGGGTGTGATAAAGGATCATGGAGGCTGCAAATCAAATGCCAGGGAACTATTGCATATAGCCACCACTTCATTTCTCCCAATGAGTAAGTATAAAAAACGTTTTTTTTTACAACATTGAAAGAACATTTAGGAAAAGAGGATAGTTTTAATGGTAAAAAGGAAGGGCAGGGGCATGTATTGATAGGTTAGGTTTTGGGAAATGGGCGAATTATCACAGGACCGGTACTCTGCGAGTTTTTTCCCCGCGATTACTCGACAGCAACGAGTCCAATGCAAATCAATGGCAAACCTAGTTTTGTCAGAGACTTGACAAAACTGGATTGCCCTTGACTTGAAATTTGGGCTATTTTGGCAAAGAATCGCAGGGAAATCGCAAAGTAATGCTTTACTTTGCGAGCTGAGTCCCGGCTGTTGCTCTGTGCAGGGTGCCGCAGCTCCAGGGTCCCCAGAACCCACCTCCAAGAGATGATGTAGCAGAGCTGCGTTGTTCTCAGTCTGCTCATTCCCCCTTGCATAGACATTTATATCTATGCACAGGGGGGTGTAGCAGAGAGGACATCGCGTTTTTTGGGCTCGTCGGACGGAAGAGGTTTTTTTAATTAAAGATGGAGTCCCCAATGGCTTTTTTTTTTTTTTTTCTAATAAAAAAATTTTTTGGTTGTGTTTTTTTTTTAAAATTTGGGGTTCTTTTGGGGCCCGGGGCAAACGTGGCTGACATTAAGAATTTGGGGGTTAATACCGTTGTTAACAAAGCTGGGATTAACCCCTTTTTTACCCCGCGTGCCACCGCCACCAGGGTCGTGGAAAGGGGGGTTCAAACGCCAGAGGATGGCGTTCAAAGAACGCGCCATTTCTGGGGGGCTGCGGGCTGAAATTTTCAGCGAGGGGTGCCCAGAAAACTTGGGTCCCTGCCTGCGGATTCAGCCCCCGTGCTTAGCTGTACCCGGCTAGACATAGAAATTGGCGGGCCCCAGCTTTTTTTTTTTTTTTCATGAAAATTCATGAATTTAAAAAAAAAAAAGGGGGCTCCCCCTTTTTTTGTGTTGGCCAGGTACAATTTGGACCTGGGGGGTTTGGGGGGAGCCCCTGTGCTGCTGGCCCCGGGTGGTTCCGAAAACCGGCGAAGCCAGTGAAATTTTTTTGAAAATCCCTAAAACAATGTAAATAAAAGGGACTGCACTTTATTAACCCCCGGACCATGGGGGGGGGGTTAAAAAGATCAGTCCCCTTTTTTGGATTGTTTTATTTATTTTTCAGAAAAAAAAAAAACTGGTTCGCCGTATTTCTGGAACCCGCGGTAGAGGGGGAGGGCCCCCCAACCCCCCGGTGCCCAAATTTTACCGGGCCGACACAAGAATTTTAGGGGAGCCCTTTTTTTTTTATTATTTAGAATTTCATGAAAAATAAAAAAAAAAAGCGTGGGGTCCCCCAATTTCTAGTCTAGCCAGGTACGCTAAGAGCCCGGGGTGGAAACCCGGCGGGATGCCCCAAGCTTTCTGGGCCCCCCCCGCCAAATTGCAGCCCGCAAAACCCCCCAGAAGATGGCCGTTCATTGAAACGCCATCCTTGGCGCTGGAAAACCCGCTCTTCCAGCGGCCCTGGTGGGTGCCGTGGGTAATAAAAGGTTGGGCCCGCTTTTTTTATCAGTGGCCCATCCCAAAAATTTATGTCGGTCACCCAATTTTAGAATGACGCCCTGAATTTATTTTAAAATTTTTTTAAAAAAAAAACAAAACAGAGAAAATTTTTTTTAGAAATAAAAAAAAAAGCCTTAGGGGGCTCTCTTTAATTAAAAAAAAACCTCTTCCCCTCCCGTAGTCCAAAAGCGATGTCCTCTCTGCTCATCCCTTTGCATTGATATAGATGTCTTGAAAGGGGTGGCAGACTGAGAACAATCTCAGCCTGTACATCAGGCGCAGGGGGTTAGGAACCCGGATGCGGCGCCGCACAGAGCAGACAGCCTGACTCCTTTCTGTGAAGTTTACCAGGATTACTTTTAAAAGTAAACGAGTCCAATGCAAGTCAATGGCAATCCTAGTTTTTTGGGCAGGTCTTGAAAAACTGGGGGAGCTTCAGGCTGAAGCTTCCGAGCACATCGTGATTTGTAAAAGAAAACTATCGCTATTTTCTGCTTCCCCTTCTTAAATTGGACTCGTAATCGCAACGGGTAGCGGTCCCGGGCTCGGACTCGCTAGAGTCAAGCGATTCCCAAATTAATTTAGGCTCGCCCATCACTAGCTGAACTCAGACATCGCTGTGCATTGCTATGCCCCGGGCAAAACGGCCGTAGGGATACTGATCGCTCAAGCTCCATCGCCCCGATTTCCCCACAATGTTTGGGGAAAAATCTGAAATCGAAACAAGATTTTCACCCTTCAATTGCCCCCGTTACAGCGGCGAAGCACAGGCGATGTCGCTTCAAAATCGCCCCGAAAGAAAGACCCCGGCGACACGCCCGGGGATATCTCCCCGTGTGACGGGGACCTTGCGGGGTTTTGAGATTGATTCAGTGTAGGACAATTTTTGTATATTGTTTTTTATAACTACACGTTACTAAACATTTTTTACAAAATTTTTTTAGCTCTGTATAAAAAATTTCCATGTTAAAATTTTGAATTGCTTAGTCCTTCAATGCCATATGCATTAGGCCTTAAAAGAAAAATGCTACTGCTAAATACCCTATTTACCCATCTCTCAACTTTTTAGCTTAAAAAAATGTGAAGAAGAAATGTCCCCTAACCCGTAAATTCCTTCCTCATCCTCCTCTTGCCTCAGCACAAAAAATTTAGCAGGCGGATGCTGATAAACAAGGGGACGCAGTGAGGGGACATTTAAGTTACATGTGAACACCGGCCCCAGCATTACATTTTACTAAATTTTTTATTGGTTTTCATAGGGAAAAAAAAATCAATAGGGCCATGTTTTTAAGCCCTTTACTGTCACCATAAATAATCTGATCGTGTGTTGTTTCGTCATTACACTTTCAGAGTTTAAATATATACATGTTATTTGCTGATTTGTGATGTATATTATGTTTTAAAAAAGTCATTAAAATGTAATAATAAATAATAAAAAAATTTGTAATATTTAATGATTTATTTTTTTGTAATTTTTTAGGAAGAAAATAAAAATTTCTTTTTATTCATTTTTCTAGAATACTGGACATGAAATACACGCTATTTACAAGTATCTCGTGTTTGTTTAAAGTGCTTTTGCATTCAGAGATTTGACTTCAGCTTCAACCCCTACAATAATTTCCCCCCAAAGAGGGGGTCTATAGCTGAGAGGTTTGCCCCCTTTTTGCAACCATAGTGGTTAAGGTTTTAAGATGAAAACATTCCTAAAAAAAAGGGAAAATTTTTTTTTTGAATTTTGAAAAAAAATGTATTTTTTCCAAGTTTTTTTAAAATAATTTTTAGTAAATTTTATAGAAAAATAAATAAAAAAAGATTTTTCCTTTTCCCGGTGAAATTAGATACATAGCAATACACTGTATGTATATTTTGTCTCTATGTACCCAAAATAGCCCGTTCTGGATTAAATGCCCTTTAATAAAACTCAAGATTACAAAAAAGTCTTTTCCCCTTTGGGATAGGTGTGGCTCATTGTAGATTTTTGTCTTTGAACATAAAAAGGGTTTCAGTTTGGTCTTGGGGGTCACAAAAGGAGGAATTGTTATCTGATTTTTGCTCAGTTTGGGATTTTTAGAGCAGGTGAGGAGAGTGTGAGGAAGTTGGGGCAAAAACTTGATGTGGTACAGTTGACGGGGGAGCTATATTTACCAGTAAATTAAAGGCCAATCTTCAAGTAACCAATTTTTAATATTATCAGAACAAGTAGTAGAAAAAATTTTATATATATATAAAGTTAAAAAAAAATTTTGAAAAATTTTATATTTTTAAAATTTTTCGTAGAAAAATTTTAAACCCCCCATTAAAATTTTTTTTATTTTCAATTTTTTTGGATTCCACTGAAAGCATAAAAAATATGAATTAAAAAAGTGGGGGTTTTATCATAACAAAAAAGTGGAAACAATTTTAAAATTGTCTTTTTATTCTAGGGTTTTTAAAGTAGCCACCCTTTTGCGTGATTAAGCTTTCACACTCTTGGATTCTCTTGATGAGCTTCAAAGGTTCTGGAAATGGTTTCACTTCACACTCATCCGAGACAAATTGTAATGAAAAAGAAAAATTTTTACCCCTTTTTCCAAAATCCACAAATGTTGCCCCATTGGATCATAAAGCCCCAAAATTTTTAATTGCAATTTTTACAAATTTTTGTTGGAGTGCAATTTTTCCCTTTTATATATATGTTTGTTACATTATTATCAATTGGTTTCAAATTTAATTGGGGACAAACGGGATTTTTAAAAACAAATCTAAAAAAAAATTGGGGTTCCTCAGTGATTTAAATTTTAACCCTTAAAAGGGTAATTTACAACCTGGTTTTAAAAAAATTGGTTTGACTGGTTTTTAGTCAAAAAATTTAACTATGCCCCCCTCAGCTTCGTAAGGCTTGGGGTTTTGGAGGGGGTTTAATGTACTTTTTTTTTTTTTTTTTCCCGTGTGTTCGTCCTTTTAAAAATGGATTTTCCCAGGACGAGGTTCTAAATTTTACTCTTTAATGAAATCCCGTCTGAGAAGAGAAAATTGCTTTACGTTTTATTGGAAAATCTACTGTTTCAAGAATTTTTCAAACAAAGAAAAAAATCGTTTTTCCAAACGAAAAGGGAAGTGTGGGAAAAAAAGGAAAATGCCCAAGAATTTTATAAAAACAAGAAAAAAATAGCCCTAATTTCCAGCACGTGCAAAATATTTAAATTTAAAAATAAAATTCAGCCGGCAATAGTTTTTAAACTCATTCCATAAGAAGTAAAAAGGGACTGTAATCCGGGACTTGACACCGTTTGTCCTCTACCACACTGTGCAGGTGAACATTATATCGCAAAATGATTTCGAAGTTGAAACATAGTGAAATATTGTTAAAAGTCCTGGTCCCTTATTTTTTCTTTATTAATTAATACCCATAAAATCTAGTTTCAATTTTTTTTTTTGGTGGGACTCAAAAAACCCCTTTTTCAGTAGGATTGAAGTTAAGGAAACTAAATTGGGAAGTGATAACTTACAAATTTTTATTTTTTTTTTATTTTATCAAACCCTATCAAAAGGCAAAGCTAACAAAATGTGCCCAAACATGACCCATTTCATGGAAAAGTGGCCTGCAGGGAGAATAAACTTCATTTTTTCCTTGTCCTGAATTAGCCGTTGATTTAATGTTTCACCTGAAATTTTCCTTTAAAATATGCTGTAAATCATTTTTGGAGAAAAAGGTTTGTTTAAATTTTTTTTTTCAAAAGGGAAACACCAGTGAGAACCATACTTTCCATTTAATTATATTTGGGGCAGGGTTAAAATCCAAATTTTATGATTAAGGGGTCCTATGATAGAGTTTTTATCAGGTATTTACAGCTTTATTGGGGGTTAAAAATTTTTTAAAAATATAGGGAAACAAGAAACACTGCTGTTTACCATAATTTAAGAAGTGAAAGAAATTAAAATTAGGTTAAATTCAAAACTGTAAAATTTTTTTGGGGTTGTATTAAGAAGGTAAAAAAAACCACATAGCTTTTTATGGAAAAGAAACCAAATTAAATTAATTCTTTGCAAACAATAACATTTGGTATAATAAGAAAAATTTTGCAAAAATTTTGAGGCATAAATGACCATGTGAAACGAAACAATAAAGACAACAAAACACAAACAATATAAAGTGGGAAGTATCAAGTGGGTTTAAAGGGGGAAAATTGGGGCGCCCGATGCTGTTTCCCTATAACCACCCTTTCAAGATTGTTTGGCATTTTTATTAAGGATAAAAAAAAAAATTGTCTGAAAGGGGCATTTTTTACGATTCTAAAATAGGGGGGATAATTCATTTGTGCCAGGTAAAGGGGCCCTTAAGGGACATAAGTCTCCCCCGAAAATCAGGGGGAAACTGATTTCTTACCCCCCTTCAAAAACCCGTTTGGGGTAAGATAAAAACTAAAGGGGGGGTAGGTACAAAACTTTCCAAAAGGGGAGTGAATCTTTGGGCAGGACCCCCCATTTTGCAAGGGTCCCCAGTCACACTGTCTCCCCCATAAGTTGGGGGGACAACCCAGAGGAGGGGCCAGGGTACCCCGGAGTTTCTTTTTAGATTTTAGAGGTTACCCCACCGCATAAAGCCCCGGAACCGACAGAGCCGCCCTTGAAAATTTTTTAAAATTTTGGACAAGTGCCTAATTCCGCGCTGCTACAGGGTAAAGGGGAAACAAAAAGGAATGTTGGATCAGCAAAAGCTTTATTTTTTGATGCGTTTCGGGCTTCCTGGGAAGGGGGCTCGGGGGGAAGCTCCCAAACGCGTTGGGAAAAAAAGGTTTTTGCTATCCAGACATTCCCGTGTCTCGGTTCCTTTTTCCCTGTGGGAGCGCGGACATTGGGCATTTCCCAAAGAACTTTTTCATAAGCCACGGTTTCCGTTGGGGGTGCAGTCCCTGCCCGCAGGCATAAAAGCTTTTCTCCAGTTGTGGGGTTTCCAACTGAAAAGGGGAGCAATTCCACATCGCAAAGTGAAAGTGTGTAATTGAGTAAGGAAACCCTATATGGCATTCTTTTTTCTACAGAAAATCCTTAAGGGCAGTGAACCAGGGTTATCCCCACTCTGCATGTAGTTTAAATTTGAGGGGAAAGTTGAGAAGAGAAATTCTCTATAAATGCCCGAGGGCCTTTGTCGGTGGGGTTTAAAAAGGAGAAATCTTTGGAGCAATGGGTTTTTTAAGAAATAGGTTTTGTGTTTGGCAAAGTTCTGTTGGGGTGGCAATCGGGATACACTTGAAATAATTAAGATTTTAGGAGGAGTAATATTAGGGAAAGAATAAACCTCGCAACCCAAGCAAGGGGGATAGGGTTGCAAAGGGGATCTCCCCCCAAAGGGGAGGCATGAGGTGGGACAAATTAAAATTTTGCTTTGGTGCGAGGGGGCAGAGTTATACCCAAATAGGGGTCCCATAGATCAATACAGTGGGGGGTCAACACAAGGGCAAAAAATGATTGGAGAGAGGGGCACCCTCTGCTGTTCCATTGGTGATTGGAAAAACTGGTGAGAGAAAGCTCGAGGAGAGGACCCCCCCCCATTAGGGTTGGGCTTTTAGCAACAGGACCCCGAGAGGAAGGCCAGGAACCTGAACCTTCAATACCCGTCGGAGGGACCTAGTGCACCCTATTGAATGTTTTTCAAACCCCGGGAGGGAATACACTGGGGGGGCCCCCCCAACTCAGCCACGTGGAGGGTCTAAACATTCCCCTATGCCATCCCTTTGTTGGCATCCCCCCCACTAAGCCCACCCGGTCTGGGTTTTTCCAACATTGTGTCACCCGGGACCGGGGCAAGGAGTTTGGAAAAAAAATTTTAGTCACAGTAGAGGAGAGGATAGGTAGTTCCGGTGACTCAAAGGGGTTGTAGGGTTTGGGATTCTAACTTGGTGGCCTTGAGGTTTTAAAAGGGGGAATAGATCAGAGGTTTGCAATGTGGAAGGGTTCTGGAGGAGAAAGGGGCTAGAATATGGGGGAAAAGCTGGAAAATACTGATGGGGAAACTGTGGGTCCAGGGGCAGAGTGACTTTGGTAGGGAAAATTTTATCACCCCCCAAAATCAGCAGGGGAAAAGGGAAACATTCAAGCATTCTAAAAAGGAATGGTGGGGAACCCTTTGGGGAGATCAAGACCGACAAGAAAAAGGTCAAATTTCTATAGAAGGTTGGTGGGTCTGGGGTTGTCTTTTGGTTGTATAGTTTGGCACAAAAAATTTTGCAAAGATTCTGCAATAGCTATGAGGTTTTTAACTGGTGCTCCCTCATTTTTGGTTAGGTCTCATCACCCTCGATCGTCTTTTTTTAAAATGCCCGAAGAAGTTCCCCTGGCTTATCCCCAGATGCATAACGGCAGACTTTTAAAGGCGCCCCAAGGGACTTTCATGCTGAGCAAAAAGAAGGAGTGAGTTGGAAACTAACCCTGAAGATCTGTTCTGTTCATGGGGGGGAGCGCCTTTTAGCTTTCCAAGATTTTAGCGGTAATCAAAGATTGATGAGCCCTGTCTTTAGTATTTTTGAGTTGGGCGGATGTTTGCAGAAAAACACCCCATGTTGCTTTATGAGAGTCCAAAAAGGGGTTTTCAGTTACCTCCCCTTATTTTTAGTTGGAAAAAACCAAAAAGTTTTTTGAATGCGTCTGTAAACTCCTGATCTGACGAAGGTGGGGTTGGTCTCCAGCTCTGGGGGGACCGCCGTTCAACCAAAAGCACTCCTTTACTCATCGTGGTGGTAGCCCCCCTATGCAGAGGTACAGGCCAGAAAGGGGAAAATATCTACCAAAAAATATTAATTGGGAGTTGACCCGTAAACCCGTGCGAGAAGAAGGAATAATTTTTCTGCGCATAAAGGTGGCCAGATGTTTTTGGAGATGGAGCTCCCAGCAAAGCGGCCCCCAAATCTCCCCCCCCTGGGGCTGTGCTGGATGATGAAAACCAAATTCCTTGGGGAGGTATGTTAAAAAATCCCCAAATGATTGTAGGCCCCTTTGACACCTCCTTTTCCCTCTTAAAAAGGGAACCTGTCAGATTTTATGCCCCTCCAGTTTCACTGTCTGTCCCGTAGCTTTATAATACTATTCTAATCTCCGTCTGAGTCATGGTGTAATTTAAAAAGGGGAAAGAAAAAAGCATTATACACTTAATTTCCTTTTAATGAGGCGCGTTTCCCCAGCTTGGAGGGGGGGGACTGTTTGGAAAGGGTTTAAAAGTTAAACATTTCAGCCCTTGTTAGAAATGTTGGGAGAACTGATGTGATGTCCAACCATGGACTACAAAAAGGCGGAGCAAGTTCTCATAGAAAAAAATAATTTGTTGGCTTAGTCCGCCCCAAAAGGGTCTTTAAGGGGCCTTTCCAAAGTTAAAAGTGAAATTTAAATTTTCCCGCCCAAAATTTCCCCCCCCCTCCCAAAGGTGGGGACTGAAATATAAGTGTATAAATGCTTTTTTTTTCAACTTTCACATTACACTATGAGCTCAGACAGGGATGATTAGAATAGTATTATGAAGCTGCAGGTACAGGTAGTGATAGCTGGAGGGACTTAAACCACTTGACAGGTTCCCTTTAAAGAAACCCCAGAGAAACTTAAGTTGGGCATGATTTGGAGCATAAACAGATGCTAGTGTAACCTCAGACCCAGCAATGCAACATGTCAGAATTACAAATCTACTGGACATATCAATAAGTGTATCAATCAACTTAAACTGCACAGAGTTTTTGATTAAGATGCAAACTCCTGCCTTTTTTTGGGTGCGGTTGGAGAAAAAGGCATGAGGGAATAAATGGTGATGAAGTCTCGCATTGTTCTCCTGTATTAGGTGTGTCTCTTGAATACAAAACACATCTGCTCTAGATTTTTGAGCTTCCCTCCAAAACATGGAGCATTTTGCAGGTGAGTTAAGTCCTTTAACATTAAGGGACACAATTATTATACTATTATACTCATTGGGGAAAGTCTGAGTAAGCACGAACAAGTCCGATGGCAGATAACTTGGCTGAAAAGGAGAAGGGGGAGTGGAGAGGAAAAACACAGGGAAATGTATATGTAAACCTGGGGTTCAGGCAAAAGCCTGGTGGAACGGGCAAAAAACATGTGCACAAGGGTGCGCAGGCAAACCGCCCGGCCTGGATGGGCATAGGCAAAATAGGTGGGAGAGCTGGGCTACTGCAGGCAGACTCCAACAGGTTTGGCACCCAAAGAATAAAGGGAGAAAAAAAAGGTGTGTGCCAAAAAAGAGGAGGTAGGAAAAAGCAGTCATGTCAGCGTTCAGCTAACTTTTTCCAAATCGGAAGCAACCAACCCTTTGTCCGGCCATGGAGAAGGGTTAGAGGGGCTTGATCTTGTAGTAGGGAACAAGTTCCAGGACTTTAAGGCTTTCCCAGCTGTTTGGGGGAGTTGAACATGTGATGAGAGCCCTTATACTTGAAGCAAACTTTAACAGGGGAACCCAAACTGTAGGGAAACTCCCTGATCTCTTAGGACCTTGCATTAGGGAGCAAAATTCTTTGCGTCCTCCCAGAGTGCCTGGGGAGAGGTCCAGGCAGACAGATAATGCAGCAAAGGTTTCAGGGAGGCTGGGCTTCCTCCTCAGGGCTAATGGAAGAGCTTCGGGTCCCTTTACACGCTGAGACTTTCCAGCGATCCCACCAGAGATCCGACCTGGCCGGAATCGCTGGAAAGTCTCTATGCAGTTGCTGGTGAGCTGTCAAACAGGTAGACTCACCAGCGACCAGTGGACCAGTGACATTCTGGAAAGAATATAAACTATTCTTTCCACGATGTCGAGCTCCCATTCCTGTCTTCTGACAGGCTGCGGTAAGCGGGAGCAGGCTGGTAACTTTGATAAACAATGGGTACCTAGGCAGCGTGCAGCACCTAGTTACCGATGTATACCTTGGTTATCAGCATTCTCCGCTTCCAGGCTGGTATCCAAGGTACACAGCAGGTAATTAAGGACAGCGATGTGCTTAGATACCCGCTGTTACCTTGGATGCCAGCCTGGAAGCGGAGAAGGCTGGTAACCAAGGTATACATCGGGTAACTAGGCACTGCGCGCTGCCTATATACCCGTTGTTTATGATGGTTACCAGCCTGGGAGGTCGCTGATTGCTGGTCTCTTGCTGTCACACACAGCAATGCCTGCTGACCAGCGGGGAGTCCAGGGACCAAAAAATGGTCCTGAACGACGTGCAGCGATCAGCGACCTCACAGCAGGGGCCTGATCGCGGTTACGTGTCACACACTGTAGCATCGCTGGCGAGGTCGCTGTTACATCACAAAAACCTGTGATGTTTCAGCGACATTGCTAGCGATGTTGTAGTGTGCGAAGTACCCTTTCCTTTGTGGTATAGCTGGAGAGGCAGACTTGAACATCTCTGGGCAATGTTTTGTTCATATGAGGCGGCTTAGGCAGTCTATATGTCTTCTCTATACGCAGATCACTCAGGGGGGTCTCAGGGAGGACATGCTGGATAAATGCTGTAGCAGTAGAAGCAATCTTCGCATCTACCACTATTTCTGGGACCCCCCACAGGCGAAATTTGCAGTGCCTGGTTTCATCATCCAAGTCCCACATCTTATATTTGAACTGAAATATCTCCTCCATGATGGAATAATCGTCTGCCAAAGCATTGTGGGCTGAAACATAATTGGACAATCTCTTTCTATGTGAGAAGTGCGCTCCCAGTAGATATTTCAGTCGAATTTAGGGTTAGTGATCTCTG
>JARQOC010001796.1:0-34808 GCA_033576535.1 Allobates femoralis | reverse complement strand
ATAATGACACAGATTCTGAAGACACATACATATATACAATACTTAAACAGGATGAGATGGTGCAGTAAATACGACAGGTGACATAAAGCAGAGTCAGACTGGGGGGAGGAGTTGGGAAAGTAAAACCAAAAAATCTTACTGATGACCAGTACTCTCCTGACATTCTTACCCGCTGCACAAACTAGTGCTATGGTTCATGCATAAGACTGTTATAATGACCCTCTCTGCCATGAGCAGTTATTTTACCCGACTTTTGTTCCTCACACAATTAAACGGCCCTCTTTGTGCCCCTACACAGTAATAATCTTGACCCTGTACACTCTCATGGTGATGATTTCCCCTAGGAATTCTTTAATAATTCCTTCTTGAACCCTTATAACGATGAATCTGAACTCCTTATAATAATACAATCACCCCCAGTGATTGTTTAAATAATAATGTATTTTATCCCATATAATGATAATAATCCCCCAAGCTTCCTTCTTTAAAAAATGCTTTTTCTATCCTTATAATAATGACATCCAGCTACGGTACTATTGTAATAATGATTTAAAACAGCTGCATACCTAATAATTTCCAGACCCTATAGCTAAAGTCTTACCATGGCATATAGGCTCATACTGATGCTAAAAAAACTGCCGGCGATACCTGCATATGTGAAAGGTGCTAGCACGAAAAAAGCATCAACAAGAAAGGATTTCGGCTGCAACACTAACCCTGGAAAAATATGATAAAGCATATTAGCTAGTGCATGCATGGCTGGCTATGTGCAAAGCTGCTCAATATGAATAGGATAAATATCTTCATCAAGATACTACAAGTAACCTCCACATCTGGAGGAGTATACACTATGGAACAGATAAATCGCTATATCTAATATAAACCATGAGACAAGCGACAAACATCTGTATAAATGATTTATTTTAATTAAGAAGGACAAGGACGACATACACAGAGGAAGAACAACCCACAAAGGGAGGCTCCTGTGGTAATTTTTTTCAAGTAGTATTTCATATCATGTCAAAAATAACATTTATCATGACAAGAGATATTTACAGCTTACTGTTGCCAGCAAAAAGACCTTTATGCAGTATATATAGAAGATATAATCACTATTTATAGTTAATATTTCTCTGAAAAGTAAACAATAGACATAGAATCATTAAAGTGCAAGTGCTTGTTATACACAAGTATCAGGCATGCGGATGGACTGAGAGCTACTAAATATTTCCTGGAGATGTCGGTGCTGCCCGCGGACATCATCTCCCTCGTCATGGAGCTCTTGGAATTCAGTCTTACGCACAATTTCTTTATATTCAAGGGGTCCTTCTTTCTGCAGCTCCAGGGAACAGCAATGGGGGCGTCGTTCGCGCCCTCATATGCTAATCTGTTCCTGGGGCTGTGGGAAAGGGACCTCTTCATGTCGGATCGGTTGCCGTCGATGTGCCGTGTCAACCTTTGGGCACGGTACATCGACGACATCTTTTTGATCTGGCATGGCTCAGAATCTGAACTTCATGTTTTGATAGATCTATTGAATAATAATGAAGTTAATATCAAAATTACATATTCCATAGATAAAAACAGGGCTGATTTCCTTGATGTTTCCGTGGGGAGGGGGTTAGATGGCCGGTTGTGCACCGACATCTTCAGGAAACCTACTTCTTCCAACGCTCTCCTCCATGCCTCTTCTTCCCACCCAGCGTATATGATACGCGCTGTTCCAGTGGGTCAGTTTCTCCGGCTTAGGAGGATTTGTTCCACTGAGAGTGACTATGCTCTTCGTGCCGAGGAACTAAAACAGCGATTCCTGGCACGAGGGTATAGCCATCGTGCTGTCAAGTTTGCTGCTAACAAAGCCAAACATGCCACACGTAACGACCTGTTGTATAACACGAGACCTCGGGCACGTGATGGAAACGTGAGATTTGTAACAACATTTCATGGCCAATTTGACCAAATGAGGAGATGTTTGGATAAGGCTTGGCCTATTTTACTCACCGATGGTACCTTATCCAAAATACTCCCATCAAGACCAATGGTCGCAATTAGGAGGTCAAAAAACTTGCGTGACCATCTTGTGCCCAGTCATTATACTAAAAATGCCCGTACCACTTTCCTAGACTATATGCCCCGGACATCAGGCTGTAGTCCTTGTGGAAAGTGTGTTTCATGCCCCAATATATTAAAAACTGACACATTTTCAAATGCGGGGGCACTAAGACCTATCATATTCGGAAAAAGATCTCGTGTAATACCGTAGGCGTTGTTTACTATGCCACCTGCCCATGCCCAAAAATATACATAGGTCTCACTACGCGTGCTTTAAAAATTCGGGTGCGTGAACACGTTCTGGCCATTGAGGCAGCTAATGATTGTGTAGACGTAAGAACTTTGAAAACACTTCCTAGGCATTTTTTTGAGTACCATCAGTCACAAGGGGATCTCTTGAAAGTGAGGGGTATTGATTCCGTGGACCTGGGGATTCGTGGTGGGTCGCTGTCCAAGCGTGTAGCTATGCTAGAGACCAAGTGGATTTGGTTGCTCGGTACATTGCGCCCCAATGGTTTAAATGAGAATATCAGTTTTGCTCCATATCTTTGATCTGCATCGTTTCTGTTTCATATTTCCTGTAAATTTATCAGGTTTTTTAATTTATCTTTTATATATAGGCATGCCGGCTTTTTGTTGCATCTGATGTGGACAAGAATATCGCTCACATGGTCTAATGATGGATTCACCAATCATGGATCGACTATTTTGATCTTTTATAGATTAGGATATGTTATGTTGTAATGTACAGCTATTTAAGCTATGTGGTTGTAACATACCAATGTTCTATACATGTATGAAACCTTGTAATTTAATAATGCTGTACTTGATGTTATATAATTATGGTAGTACTGCTGTATTGTTTTGTTAATATATTCTATCTACTTGTGGCCAATATCGGTCTGTAATTATCATTATGAAATGAATTACTACTTGAGCGATCTTCCCTTTTGTCATCTTTCTGCCTGTAGGATCGCAATGTACGATCCGGAGTACAATCCTCCGCTACAACAAAAAAGTAAATACAAGGATCACATGATCAGCCGCGACGCGCGTCTGTGTTGCTGGGGAACAGCCGAGCGGAGTGACGTGTCGGCCTCCGACTCGCTAATCGCGGCTGCGTGTTTACACGCGCCCGCGCTTGGCGATGACGAGGCCACACTTCCGCTCGCTGTCTCCACTACAGCGATTGCGCGTCAACTACACAGCTGATCATAATGATCAATCCGCCGGCCGGCCTTTTTAAATCGCACGCTGTGCACCATTCATTGCCCCCTGACGAAGGTTGCGAAATGGCCATCGGGGTGTGTGGCTCCTGATGGTATATTCACTGTGGTGAGGATTGCTTCACTGATGTAATACCATTGATCGATCTTGCAGTTCTGATAGGTATACTTTGCATAGGTTTAGCCTGGATTTTTCCATGCCTGCTTTTTGTATGGGCTAGATAATGCTCTGATAAATATGTATTTATGCATTAACCCTATGTCATTACAAATATATGATATGTGTGGACATCAATTGTTGTTCATTAGATGCTGGTAATATCATATGTATACCTATACCAGCTATCAATTCCTTTGCAGTATGAATAGATAACAAGCACTTGCACTTTAATGATTCTATGTCTATTGTTTACTTTTCAGAGAAATATTAACTATAAATAGTGATTATATCTTCTATATATACTGCATAAAGGTCTTTTTGCTGGCAACAGTAAGCTGTAAATATCTCTTGTCATGATAAATGTTATTTTTGACATGATATGAAATACTACTTGAAAAAATTACCACAGGAGCCTCCCTTTGTGGGTTGCTCTTCCTCTGTGTATGTCGTCCTTGTCCTTCTTAATTAAAATAAATCATTTATACAGATGTTTGTCGCTTGTCTCATGGTTTATATTCAATATGAATAGGGTATACAGGCACAGCAGAAACTGCTTCATGATATGGAGGAAAAAAATGTGAAGTTATCTAATGCAATGGCCATGGCATTTCAGCCCGGTAACCGGCGCCAAGGTCTCTCATACTACCGGTCCTAACCTTGTGACTCTTCCTGCGGTATGAATTGCTTGAATGGGTGTTTGTGCCACTAACTGCAATTAAAATCCTGTGTGTATGGGTGTGTTAGGACCTAGGCTACAGCAGGATGTAGAGTCTCAAGATTGCTACAGGGCGCCCTCACCTTCAGGAGCTCCGAAATAACTTTTTAACCATGGCTACCATCCAAGAGCAATCGAGAACCAGATTACAAGAGCCACCAGAACATCAAGGAATCATCTCCTATATTGCAAAACTAGACAAGTAAGCAACAGAGTTCCTCTTGTAGTCACCTACATTCAATACATACAAGTCTGGAGGTGTTAAGAGGAGCTGCTTGGAAACTGCAACCACTAATACAAAAAGATGCCCGGCTAAAATCAATATTTCCGGATCCCCCACTCTTGTGCTTTGGACAACCTCCGAATCTAAAAAACATCATTGTCAAAAGCATCCTGTCCTCTCCAGCAGCTACAGGAACCTTTCCCTGCAACCAAAACAGGTGCAAAACCTGTCCATCTATAATGATAACCGACAAGATAAAGATTCCTGGGACAGATCAGGGCTACAAGATCCCAGGTAACTTCAGTTGCATCACAAGCAATTTGGTGTATTTAATTATATGTACCAAATGTCCAACAGGTGGCATGTACGAAGGGGAAACCGGGCAAAAGGTAAGAGGAAGAAGTGTCAAAAGTTCATAGTCCTGTAAATGAAGTCTGTTGCAAGATGTGATATCCCCAAATGCCCTTTCATTTAATATAAAAACGCATGAATCCGATATCCCCAAATGCCCATTCATTTACATAAAAACCCATGAATCCATGTGAAACATTTAATCCTGTTTTGAATGTGTCAAAGGTTGTATTCCCAAATTCTTCTCTCTCTCTCTGTTACTTTTTAAAATAAGCAGATTCATATCAGTTTCACTGTTGTGGTCAGGATTGCAAAAATGCTTTGCTACATGTAGATCCATACGCTTTTCTTTTATTGAGTTGTGATAAGAATTAATTCTTGTTCTGAATTTTTGCCCGGTTTCCCCTTCGTACATGCCACCTGTTGGACATTTGGTACATATAATTAAACTAGCTGTGAGCCCGATGCAAATGCATCGGGATTCTAGAATGTGCATTAATTTGATTATAGTAGTTATAGCTGTTAGCCTGATGCAAATGCATCGGGTATCTAAAATATGTTTATTGTTTTTTTAAAGATTTTTAAATAATAATCGCATCATCAATAGCAATAATATAAGCCATAGCATTATTATTAGCAGTAATAGCAGTATTAATAGCATTATTAGCAGTATTATGAGCATAAATAACAGTATTAATAGCATTAATAGCATTATTATTAGCATTAATAGCATTATTAATAGCATTATTAGCATTAATAATAGCATTAATAACATTATTAATAGCATTAATAGCATTATTATTAGCATTAATAGCATTAATAATAGCATTATTAGCATTAATAATAGCATTAATAACATTATGAATAGCATTAATAGCATTATTATTAGCATTAATAGCATTAATAATAGCATTATTAGCATTAATAATAGCATTAATAACATTATTAATAGCATTAATAGCATTATTATTAGCATTAATAGCATTATTAATAGCATTAATAGGATACATATTAGCATTAATAGCATTAATAGCATAATTAATAGCATTAATAGCATTATTAATAGCATTAATAGCATTATTATTAGCATTAATAGCATTAATAATGGCATTATTAGCATTAATAATAGCATTAATAACATTATTAATAGCATTAATAGCATTATTATTAACATTAATAGCATTATTATTAGCATTAATAGCATTAATAATGCCATTAATAGGATAAATATTAGCATTAATAGCATTAATAGCATAATTAATAGCATTAATAGCATTATTAATAGCATTAATAGCATTATTATTAGCATTAATAGCATTAATAGGATAAATATTAGCATTAATAGCATAATTAATAGCATTAATAGCATTATTAATAGCATTAATAACATTATTATTAGCATTAATAGCATTAATAATAGCATTATTAGCATTAATAATAACATTAATAACATTATTAATAGCATTAATAGCATTATTATTAGCATTAATAGCATTAATAATACCATGAATAGGATAAATATTAGCATTAATAGCAATAATAGCATAATTAATAGCATTAATAGCATTATTAATAGCATTAATAGCATTAATAGGATAAATATTAGCATTAATAGCATTATTAATAGTATTAATAGCATTAATAGGATAAATATTAGCATTAATAGCATAATTAATAGCATTAATAGCATTATTAATAGCATTAATAGCATTATTATTAGCATTAATAGCATTAATAATAGCATTATTAGCATTAATAATAGCATTAATAACATTATTAATAGCATTAATAGCATTATTATTAGCATTAATAGCATTAATAATGCCATTAATAGGATAAATATTAGCATTAATAGCATTAATAGCATAATTAACAGCATTAATAGCATTATTAATAGCATTATTATTAGCATTAATAGCATTAATAGGATAAATATTAGCATTAATAGCATTAATAGCATAATTAATAGCATTAATAGCATTATTAATAGCATTAATCGCATTATTATTAGCATTAATAGCATTAATAATAGCATTATTAGCATTAATAATAGCTTTACTAACATTATTAATAGCATTAATAGCATTATTATTAGCATTAATAGCATTAATAACATTATTATTAGCATTAATAGCATTAATAATACCATGAATAGGATAAATATTAGCATTAATAGCATTAATAGCATAATTATTAGCATTAATAGCATTATTATTAGCATTAATAGCATTAATAGGAGAAATATTAGCATTAATAGCATAATTAATAGCATTAATAGCATTATTAATAGCATTAATAACATTATTATTAGCATTAATAGCATTAATATTAGCATTATTAGCATTAATAATAGCATTAATAACATTATTAATAGCATTAATAGCATTATTATTAGCATTAATAGCATTAATAATGCCATTAATAGGATAAATATTAGCATTAATAGCATAATTAATAGCATTAATAGCATTATTAATAGCATTATTATTAGCATTAATAGCATTAATAGGATAAATATTAGCATCAATAGCATTAATAGCATAATTAATAGCATTAATAGCATTATTAATAGCATTAATCGCATTATTATTAGCATTAATAGCATTAATAATAGCATTATTAGCATTAATAATAGCATTAATAACATTATTATTAGCATTAATAGCATTATTATTAGCATTAATAGCATTAATAGCATTATTATTAGCATTAATAGCATTAATAATACCATGAATAGGATAAACATTAGCATTAATAGCATTAATAGCATAATTAATAGCATTAATAGCATTATTAATAGCATTAATAGCATTATTATTAGCATTAATAGCATTAATAATAGCATTATTAGCATTAATAATAGCATTAACAACATTATTAATAGCATTAATAGCATTATTATTAGCATTAATAGCATTAATAATAGCATTAATAACATTATTATTAGCATTAATAGCATAATTATTAGCATTAATAGCATTATTATTAGCAGTAATATCATTATTATTAGCATTTTTTTTTTCATTATTATTTTTTATTTAATTATTTATTATTTTTTATTTATTTTTTTATTATATTTTAATTATTTTTATTATTATTAAATTTATTATTTAGGCTGAGACCCAATTCTCTTTCAGGTCCGCTAAAGGGCTGATATAATTAGCATATATTTAATTTTTTTATTATTATTTTTATTGAATTATTTATTATTTTTAATTTATTTTTTTATTATTTTTTAATTATTTTTTAATTATTTTTTTTTATTATTTAATTTATTTATTTTTTTAAGTGAGAGTGAGACACAGTTCTCATTCAGGTCCGCATTTATTTATTTTTTTTATTATTATTTTTATTTAATTATTTAATATTTTTTATTTATTTTTTTATTATTTTTTAATTATTTTTAAATCATTTTTTTTATTATTTAATTTATTTTTTTTTTTTAAGTCAGACTGAGACACAGTTCTCATTCAGGTCCGCCTTTTTTTTTTTTTAAATTATTATTTTTATTAAATTATTTAATATTTTTTATTTATTTTTTTATTATTTTTTAATTATTTTTAAATTATTTTTTTTATTATTTAATTTATTTATTTTTTTAAGTGAGAGTGAGACACAGTTCTCATTCAGGTCCGCATTTATTTATTTTTTTTATTATTATTTTTATTTAATTATTTAATATTTTTTATTTATTTTTTTATTATTTTTTAATTATTTTTAAATCATTTTTTTTATTATTTAATTTATTTATTTTTTTTAAGTCAGACTGAGACACAGTTCTCATTCAGGTCCGCCTTTTTTTTTTTTTTTAATTATTATTTTTATTTAATTATTTATTATTTTTTAATTATTTTTTAATTATTTTTAAATTATTTTAAAATTATTTTTTTTATTATTAAATTTATTTATTTTTTTACTTGCGAGAGTGAGACACAGTTCTCATTGCGGTCCGCCTTTTTTTTTCCCATTGACATACATTACCGGTGTGTCGGCGATTTTATGGCCGGCCACCTGGTTCTATTTGTCGGCCTTAAAATCGCGGACACACCGCTAATGCATGTCTATGGGCAGTCAGCTTGAATTCTGATTGGTCGGCGTTCAATCCGAAATCGGGCTGACTGCCCATAGAGATGCATTAGCGGTGTGTCCGCGATTTTAGGGCTGACAAATAGAACCAGGTGGGCGGCCATAAAATCGCCGACACACCGGTAATGTATGTCAATGGGGAAAAAAAGGCGGACCTGAATGAGAACTGCGTCTCAGTTATGAGGGGCTCTTCTGATTGGCTGAGGGCAGTATACAGCAACCAATCAGAAGAGGGCCTCAGATCTCATTAAGGTAGAATGGCGGATTTTTCGTCCATTGTATCTTAATGAGAAGGAAGAGGACGTCGAAGGTGGAAGTTAGCGAAAAGAAGACAGAAGATCCCCGGGGCCGGACGAAGAGGCGGAAAGAAGAGAGAAGACCCCCGGGGCCGGAGGAAGAGGACGCCTGGCCGGACGGAGGATCAGATGACAAAGAAGACATGTAAGTATGTGCGGACATGGGGGGGCTGTGCGGACATGGGGTCGGGCTGTGCGGACATGGGGTCGGGCTGTGCGGACATGGGGTCGGGCTGTGCGGACATAGGGGTCGGGCTGTGCGGACATAGGGGTCGGGCTGTGCGGACATAGGGGTCGGGCTGTGCGGACATAGGGGTCGGGCTGTGCGGACATAGGGGTCGGGCTGTGCGGACATAGGGGTCGGGCTGTGCGGACATAGGGGTCGGGCTGTGCGGACATAGGGGTCGGGCTGTGCGGACATAGGGGTCGGGCTGTGCGGACATAGGGGTCGGGCTGTGCGGACATAGGGGGCGGGCTGTGCGGACATAGGGGGCGGGCTGTGCGGAAATAGGGGGCGGGCTGTGCGGACATAGGGGGCGGGCTGTGCGGACATAGGGGGCGGGCTGTGCGGACATTAGTGGGAGTTGTGTTTTTGCGGGGTGGCTGTGCGGACATAGGGGGCGGGCTGTGCGGACATAGGGGGCGGGCTGTGCGGACATAGGGGGCGGGCTGTGTGGACATAGGGGCGGGCTGTGCGGACATAGGGGGCGGGCTGTGCGGACATAGGGGAGGGCTGTGCGGACATAGGGGCCGGGCTGTGCGGACATAGGGGTCGGGCTGTGCGGAGGCGGGTAGCGATTTGCGGCTCAGGCAGCGACTCGCAATGGCCTCGCGGCCATTGCTCGCGCTACCTGAGCGGTAAATCGCTAAGGTTGTAGCCGAGGCTGTGGATGGATTTTGGGCCAGCGGCTCGCAATGGCCGCTTCGCGGCCATTGCTCGCCCTGGGCCAGCGACTCGCAATGGCCTCGCGGCCATTGCTCGCGCAGCATTGGGCGCTTCGCGCCCAATGTTAAATTCGTATCCACATGACGACATCGGAAAGTGCGCGCGGAGGGGCGCTTTTCCGATTCGCGATTATATAATAGATACACCAAATTGCTTGTGATGCAACTGAAGTTACCTGGGATCTTGTAGTTCTGATCTGTCCCAGGAATCTTTATCTTGTCGGTTATCATTATAGATGGACAGGTTTTGCACCTGTTTTGGTTGCAGGGAAAGGTTCCTGTAGCTGCTGGAGAGGACAGGATGCTTTTGACAATGATGTTTTTTTTTTTTATTTTTCATCAGTAAGCTAAAATGTCTGTGTGTTACTGTGATGACCATCCGCTGTGAGGCTGAGCTGCTGGTAAGGCAGCACCGCGAGAAACCCCAAGACCCTTAATCCTTATACAGGGATCTGGAATTACAGCGGAGCCCAGGGGGTAGCTGCCTATTATGAGCAGCGGAGCAGGAAGGTCGCTAAGAAGGGAAAAATCAGGACCCGAAAAACGTAGTCAGGAGTCCGAGTCAAAACCAAGAGGGCAGTTAAAGTACGAAAACGTAAGACTGTAGTAGAGTCGAAAATCCAAGCAAAGGTCAAAGTCAAAACCGAGAGGGCAGCTAAGGTACAAAATCGTCAGGCTGTAGCAGAGTCGAAAATCCAGGCAAAGGTCAGAGTCAAAACCAAACACACACCATATCACTGGGGAATCAAGACTATAACTGGCGACCTACAAGACAGGCGCCAAGGTATTTGAAGGGCATGGTTACCTCCCATAGGCTGGAGCTCACAGCCTGATGACCTCATCTGGACCGCCCCTAGAACCAGGCTAGACAGTGATACACGACTGGCAACAACCACCCCACTTCTGACAGAAGAACAAAGGCTGTGCCTATCAGACACCTCTGCAGGACCCGCTCTTCTGCAACCAACATCACCCACGGCAGAAACACAGCGGTGTTCAGCGACAGAGGCAGACGTCGAAGGAGCAGGTCCCAGCGGCCGAGGCAGGAACACCAGCCACCAAGTCCAATGGCGACGTGACAGTTACAATTTGCAGGGCTGAGTTATGGATAGGGACAGAAGACATGTATCAACCAAATTACTGCAGTACTTTAAAAATGTAATTTTATATAGTGATATTATGTGATCTTGTGTGGAGCCCCAAGGGACGTGGGGTACTCGGTACCGGACCAATCTGCGTCGGGGATGTCACGGGTGGCTTGGTCCGGACCGTGTCCCTGGCTCAGCACAATAAAAGGGGAATATTTACAAGGGATATTGTCACGGGTGACGCCACCCACTTGATGCGGCTAGTAATGGGGGCCGCTGCTGCTGCAGAACCTCCGGGGGTGATGTGAGGGCAGCGGAGGTGGTATAGTTCCAGTGGGGGAACTGTATCCCCCGGGGCAGTAAGGGTTAAAGTCTATTGGGGTTATAGATGGTGGAAGAGGGGTTGAAGGACACACACACTCACGTTTGGTTGGCACTGTAATTCCCTTCTTGTCCTGATGCTGCAGAGCTGACAGGTTGGATCTGCAGGGAGGCTCTCTGTGCTGGATCTGGAGCAAAGGTCGCAATCAATACACAGACTCCAAAGTTGTTTTCCAAAGCTTTACTGCTGATATTATTGCAGATTATAGTCCACGGAGTCTGTAATGGAGCTGGGCTCTCTCCCCACACCCTGTCCGGGTCGTTGGCTTCCTTGTGCTGCACTGTGTGTGTGTCCTGAGCTGCTGCTTCAAGCTAAGCTGCTGGGATTCCTCACTTCTCTCTCTGTATGCTGCTGGTACCACTTGGCTAGGCAACTTGGGTCCTCTATGCTGCACTGACCCCTCCATGTTGCTTCACTCTGGTACTAGGGGGTATCTAGAGATCCCGCTGTTCCTGGATTCGCTGTGCTGTGGGTGCCAGACACAGTACCGGATCCGGTGTCCATCTCTTTGTGCGTACTTCTGGGGCAAGTGATGGTGTCACTCGATCTCCCAGATGTGTTCCTCTGTCTTTCGTTCTCCTTGTTCCTCTGACCCTTGCTAGGTCTGCACTGAGCTAACTCTGCTCTCAATAAGCTCTCAGTTCTCCTGAGCTGTTCACAGCACTACACCGTGCTGTACGGTCTCCTGAGCTGTTCTGAGCTCCTTCTTCATGGGCAAGAGTATATAAGGGAGCAGGAGGTGCTCCCTCTATTGCCCAGAGGTGGTAGTGTTTGTTAGTGTGTAGTGGGGAGAGAACCCATGTGATGTTATTGTGGCACATTAACCCATGGGGTGCCACATTCCCCCTTAGTTAAATACAGTACTCCGGGACTGTGGAAAAAACAAGTAAACAACAATTAATATTTACATAGACATAAAAATGAAAAAGTATAAAAATCACTAGAATGTGAAAAAGAGTTCGAAAGTCAAAAAGTAGTCTTTCCAGAGGTTTAGTCTATTGCCTCCGGGCTGATGAATATATACAAGAGAGTTCTTACTACAACCAGTCCGTGGTATATATGGTCCATAAGTAAATAAGGAGATTGCAAAGTTCATACAGGATAGTCTCTGTAGGTACTGGGCTTTTTAACGTTGCAAGAACTATATACATTTGTCCACTGAGTTCAATTTACATTTTCTTTACATTTAAGCAAACATATTTACATTGTTCATTTAATTCTGCATCTTATTCTGTGTATCTAGCTGGTAGCTGCCCTTGGGTACTACGCTCTGATCTGCGTAAAACGGGTATACCGCTTGCACGTGGGCTACTAGTATTAGTGGGTATGTACCTACATGTTGTGCTTGGTACTATGGCAGGTGGAGGTCTGACTGCAGGACTGGCAAGTTCACTGGGACCAGGAATCTGTTCTTCCTCTTCGGATTCTACTTCCAGTTCTTCAAGTCTTGGGTCTTCTTCTGATAACACAGGTTCTGGTAACGCAGGTTCTGGTTTTGAGTCTATCATTGAAGGGAATGCAATCATTGGTACGACAACTGCTCCATGGTAATTTGGCCATGTTTTAGGAAAATCTCCTAGTACCGTGTGGAAAACTTCTTCTTTTTCTTTCTCTTGAATAGGTTGGACCTGTACGGGTTCTACGACTTCAGGTGTCTTCAGGGTTTCAGGACACAATTTGAGTTGATCACGAGATACGACTTGTGAGGTTCTTCCTTCATCTTTGCTTATCAAATAGGTTTTTACATTGTCTTGGTTAGATGGTAGGACTGTGTATGGGACTGCTTCCCACTGGTTATCCAGTTTGCCTGTACGTCTCTTTCTCTTGAGAACTTGATCACCTTCTTGTAATGGCATTGCTTGAGCATGTTTATTAAAGGTCTTCTCTTGTCTTGCTCTTGCTTGTTGTAGGTTTCTCTCTACACATTCTTGCACTTGGTGATACTGCTTCTGACGTTTGATATCCCAATCTGTTTCTTCCAATTCTGTATCTGGTTTTTCAACTCCCATTTCTAGATCAATTGGTAGCTTACCGGGTCTTGCACGCATAAGGTAAGCTGGAGTGCAGTTTGTAGAACTCACGGGGACATGGTTGTATAAGTCTACCAAATCAGGTAATTTATCTGGCCACTGGTTTCTTTCTGATTCCGGTAAGGTTTTTAACAGTTCGATTACTATATGATTCATTTTCTCGCATAGACCATTTGTTTGGGGATGATATGTCGTTGTGCGAATCTTCTTGCAATCGTACATATTGCAGAATTCCTTGAATAGTTCTGATTCAAAAGCTGGACCTTGGTCTGCAAGGACTTGTTCTGGGTAACCATGTGGTCTACAGAAATGCATCTGGAATGCTTTTGCTGCAGTCTTCGCTGTCAAGTCTTTGACTGGTACCACCACTAAGAAGCGTGAGTAATGGTCCACGATGGTTAGGGCATAGATATAGCCTGACCGGCTTGGTGACAACTTGACGTGGTCTAACGCGACTAGCTCAAGTGGCTGCTTGGTTATTATTGGTTGAAGTGGAGCTTTCTGTAGATCTTTCCTTCTGAGGTTGCATGCGGCACATCTTCTGCACCATAGTTCAATGGATCCTCTCATGCCAACCCAATAGAATCTGTCTCTCAGGATTGCTTCTAACTTCTTCCATCCGAAATGCCCTGCGTTGTCATGATAAGCCTCTAAGACCATTTGGGTGTTCTCGCTTGGGCACGATTATCTGCCAGACCAGTTCATGCGTCTTGGGATTGGTAAATCGTCTACAGAGCTTCCCTTGATGCAGGAACAACTTGCCTTTATCCTTCCATAGCTGTATAGCTTCAGCTGGGGCATTCTGTCCAGGGTGTGCATGTTGTTGCGTAAGCAGTTCTTTCACTAGCTTCACGGCTGGATCAGTATCTTGAGCTTCAGCCCATCCGTAGTGTCTTAACGGGTTAAGGTTTATTTCCTGTTTCTTTTGGTAGATGCCGGGTCGATAATCTTCTACCCTTGAACGATGAAAGGCCGGGAGTTCAATCTCTTCCAACTCTTCCGGTTCCTCTTCCACGTCTTTCAGGTGCGGCATCCGGGATAAGGCGTCTGCGTTCCCATTCTTGCGGCCTGCCCGATATTTGATGACAAAGTTGTAGTTTGATAGCCGGGCTATCCATCGCTGCTCCAAAGCACCTAATTTGGCTGTGTCCAGGTGAGTCAATGGGTTGTTATCCGTGTAGATGGTGAATTCTGCACCTGCTAAGTAATGTTTAAAGCGTTCGGTTACAGCCCAGACTACTGCTAGTAGCTCTAACTTGAAGGAGCTATAGTTCTCGGGATTTCGTTCTGTAGGCCGGAGCTTCCTGCTAGCAAAGGCAATAACTCTTTCTTTGCCTCCTTGCTTCTGCAACAATACTGCTCCCAGTCCCACGTTGCTGGCATCCGTGTAAAGAATGAATGGTTGATGGTAATCAGGGTATGCCAGGATCTCTTCTCCCGTCAGCGCACTTTTTAGCTGATTGAAGGAATTTTCTCTTTCTTCATCCCACCATGCCAGGGAATTACAGTTTGAAGTCTTCCTAGACCGTCCTACCAGAATGTCTTGCAGAGGAGCTGCTAGCTTCGTGAATCCTCGGATAAATCTTCTATAATAGCCTACCAGGCCCAGGAATTGCCTCACTTCTTTTACATTCGTAGGTCTTGGCCAATCCCTTATTGCCGTGACTTTATCAGGATCCGGTGCTACTCCCTCTGAACTCACGACATGTCCCAGGTACTGTACCTTTGGTTTGAGAAGGTGACACTTGGATGGCTTGATTTTCATGCCATATTTCGATAAAGCTTCGAACACTTCCGCCAGGTCTTGTAGATGTTGCTCATACGTCTTCGAGTAGACTATGACGTCATCTAAGTACAGGAGGACAGTTTCAAAGTTTTTGTGTCCTAGGCAGCTCTCCATCAGACGTTGGAAGGTCCCGGGTGCGTTGCAGAGTCCAAACGGCATACAATTGAACTCACAGAGGCCCATCGGCGTAGTAAACGCTGTCTTCTCCTTGTCGGCCTCGGCCACAGGAACCTGCCAGTACCCACTAGTCAGATCAAGGGTGGAAAAGTAGTTAGCAGATTTTAATGCAGCTAATGACTCCTCAATCCTAGGTAATGGGTATGCGTCCTTATGTGTAATGTGGTTAATCTGCCGGTAATCTACGCACATTCTCATGGTCCCATCCTTCTTTTTGACTAACACTAGAGGTGCTGCCCAGGGGCTACAACTGTCTCTTATCACCCCTGCAGATTTCATTTCTCTGAGCATATCTTTGGTGGTTTGGTAGTGAGCTGGTGGTAAGGGTCTATACCTTTCTTTTATAGGTTGATGGTTACCTGTGGGTATAGTGTGCTCTACCCCTTTGATCTGCCCAAAGTCTAACGGGTGTGTGCTGAATATCTGCTCATATTCTTTCACTACCCGGTATACTCCATGCTTGTGACGGGGAGGTGTAGAACTGGTACCTACATGCAACTTTTGGCACCAATCCTCCAGCTTCTCCTCTGAGCCGTTGTCATCCGCCTGACATGACTGGTTCAAGGGCTCAGCGACGGTGATGTTGTTGTTATCAACCGTGTACAACTTAGCCATGGTAGCATACTTTGGTAATGTGACCTCATCTTCTCCGCAGTTCAACAGGCGTAATGGCACTCTTCCCCTGTGTACGTCAACCACTCCTCTAGCAGTGAGTATGGTCGGTCTACTGTCTGAGTACACGGGTTCTACCAGGGCCTGATAGTCTTGCCCTTTAATGCCTATTGCGGCTCTGCACCACACCAACATTTCAGTTTTGGGAGGAATTACGATGGGTATTGGGTCACTTACTCTTACACTGCCGATCTCACCTCCGGAGATTTCTACCTGTTGCTTCAACATCAGGGCTTTGATCTCTTTGTGCAGAAGCCTCTGTTGTCCTGTTCCGGCAGTCTCGGCGATTTGCTGCAAAACACTTAACACTTCGGAAAAACATTTCTCAATGACATTCATTCCTACCACCATCACGGGTTCACGGCCTCGCCGGTCGACATCTACGATTATAATACCCTGTTTCTGCAATTCTACCTTCCCAACCTGAATATTCATCTCTCTAAATCCAACCTTTGGTATTATCAATCCATTACCAGCCCACACTTCAAAGTTAAAGCCATCTGGCGCATTAGTAATGTCTGAATCAGCCCAGTACCTTTTATATAGAACATGTGGGATGGATGTTATTTGGGATCCGGTATCCAGCAAGGCACTAAAGGGAATGCCATTCAACACTATAGGGATCACCGGCTTTCCTCCCACAAATTTGTCATACCAGGCTGAGGGGCCTTGAGCATTCATTCCTGGGGAGCGGCCCGCCTGCCCAGGGTATCGTCGTTTAAAGGACACTCACGAGCAAAATGGCCTGGTTTCTGGCAACGGCGGCAAACGGGCTGTCCATCTGGTTGGTAGCGATCGCTGGGTCGTCCTCTTGCTGCTGGGTATCTTCTGGGCCTCATCCACGGAACATCCTCTCTGCTGGTCGCCAACTCGATCTTGGGTGCAGGTTTTGACTCTCGCAGTTCCTTGATGACCTTGGCCATGGAGATCACGGTGTCTGTCAGGGCATCTAGCTTTTGGTTGATGGCTGCATTTGAGATATAGTCCCCGGCCTCAGCAGCAGTCGTTGACATAGTAGATGTCGCTGGCGCTGCCGCCTGCTGAGGTGCTGCTGCAGTGTCAAGCACAGATATTAATTCTCTTGGCTCTTCCAGCTGCTGCAGACGGATAGCTCTATCCTTCAGCTCAGTAAATGTCATGTCAGGATTCTGCAGCAGTACCATGCTTAACTGTCCTCGATGGGAAGGGGAATGGAGGCCCTCAATAAATTGGTCAAATAGCATTTTATCAGCTCCCGGGGCTAAAGCAGGTTCCGCCAACTTAAGGGCTTTGAGTGCTTCCTGCAGGTTCAAGGCAAAGTCTCTGGCACTCTGTTTAGGTTTCTGGTGGCATGCAAAGAACCTCATCTTAGCCTGGGCATTAACAGCAGATTCAAAAGTTGCTTTCAGTCTGGCTGCTAGATGCTCTACAGTGTCCTTATCTGTGTCCAGCCAGGATGCGACCTCCCGCCGTGCATTGCCCGTTAATTATCCCATTATCATTCCTACACGCTGGGCTTCAGTAAGGGGATACATCACATAGTACTCTTTAATCTTTTGCATAAAGTCAGTTAAAGTATTAGGCTCACCGGAGTATTGGGGCAGCCACATTGCCCCTGGAGTATACGGCATCAGGAATGGCATTATGGATGCTGTTCCTTGCGCCGCTGCACCGCCGGACGCTACTGGCTGACCCGGCGCTGCATCTCCATTGGCTACTCCGCTGCCGTCTTGTGCATCGGCCTGCGACATCTTGGGCCCCCTTAGTTATTATGCGCCCTCCGCCTTCCGCTTCCGTCCGGATGTCTATGGGAGGTTCCGGGGCGCAGCAGGGATCTCCTTCCCCGCCGGATGTAGTCAGCACCAAGGGAGGAGGCTGGGTTCGCGCCAATGCAAGGTACCGCCCCCTTTCTTTCCCGCGCGCCGCGCGCTCCAAAATGGCGGATTCTCAAAAATACAGTTCAGATGGCGCACAGGGTCCAATTCTTTTGGACCGGGTAGATCCTGTTCGTGACGCCAGGTTGTGGAGCCCCAAGGGACGTGGGGTACTCGGTACCGGACCGATCTGCGTCGGGGATGTCACGGGTGGCTTGGTCCGGACCGTGTCCCTGGCTCAGCACAATAAAAGGGGAATATTTACAAGGGATTTTGTCACGGGTGACGCCACCCACTTGATGCGGCCAGTAATGGGGGCCGCTGCTGCTGCAGAACCTCCGGGGGTGATGTGAGGGCAGCGGAGGTGGTATAGTTCCAGTGGGGGGAACTGTATCCCCCGGGGCAGTAAGGGTTAAAGTCTATTGGGGTTATAGATGGTGGAAGAGGGGTTGAAGGACACACACACTCACGTTTGGTTGGCACTGTAATTCCTTTCTTGTCCTGATGCTGCAGAGCTGACAGGTTGGATCTGCAGGGAGGCTCTCTGTGCTGGATCTGGAGCAAAGGTCGCAATCAATACACAGACTCCAAAGTTGTTTTCCAAAGCTTTACTGCTGATATTATTGCAGATTATAGTCCACGGAGTCTGTAATGGAGCTGGGCTCTCTCCCCACACCCTGTCCGGGTCGTTGGCTTCCTTGTGCTGCACTGTGTGTGTGTCCTGAGCTGCTGCTTCAAGCTAAGCTGCTGGGATTCCTCACTTCTCTCTCTGTATGCTGCTGGTACCACTTGGCTAGGCAACTTGGGTCCTCTATGCTGCACTGACCCCTCCGTGTTGCGTCACTCTGGTACTAGGGGGTATCTAGAGATCCCGCTGTTCCTGGATTCGCTGTGCTGTGGGTGCCAGACACAGTACTGGATCCGGTGTCCGTCTCTTTGTGCGTACTTCTGGGGCAAGTGATGGTGTCACTCGATCTCCCAGATGTGTTCCTCTGTCTTTCGTTCTCCTTGTTCCTCTGACCCTTGCTAGGTCTGCACTGAGCTAACTCTGCTCTCAATAAGCTCTCAGTTCTCCTGAGCTGTTCACAGCACTACACCGTGCTGTACGGTCTCCTGAGCTGTTCTGAGCTCCTTCCTCATGGGCAAGAGTATATAAGGGAGCAGGAGGTGCTCCCTCTATTGCCCAGAGGTGGTAGTGTTTGTTAGTGTGTAGTGGGGGAGAGAACCCATGTGATGTTATTGTGGCACATTAACCCATGGGGTGCCACACTTATGTAGTGGTATTAGTGTAAATATGGGACTTGTAATGAATAGTAATGAGTGAATCCATGGATCTTCAGGTTTGTCAGGGTTTTAAAAAAAAGACTGGTTTATGAATTGTGCTTGAGCCGAATTTTACCCCGGACGCCAAACCCCATGCAAGTCAATGAGGACCTGAACTTCTGGGCAGAAAAATAGCTATAAAATGGTCTTAGTAAGAGCTAGGGAGTTAGAAAATGAAGCAAGATGTGGGACAGAGCAGGAAAATTTCCCTTTAAACAAATGTGGATAGTGAAATACCTTAAGCTGATTGTCACCAGTGTAATCATAAGCTAAAAATGTTAAGAGTTACCACAGATTTCAGAGTTTCACCACAAATCAACAATCTAATAAAAAAAAATCCTTACAAAGCCTCTTTCCACAGTTAACCCACACACAGCCAAGATTGCTAGAGTTCCCCCACAGAGCAACAATTATAAAAACAAAAATGCCCCTACTGAGCCTGTTTTCTGAGTTGCTTCAGACAGCCAGGATTGGCATTCTATTTGATTCACAATACACCTGAGCCAAGGAAGCGAAAAAACCTTTCCACCAATCGCATAGATGGAGATTCACTCAGCAATAGGCCTAGTCTGGGGATCAGCGGGAAATGAGGTTATAATCCCCACACATTGTTCCTTATTCCTAGATGAATGAGGGTGAAGCCTGAAATACAGCTTACATGCTTCTCTAAACACCAAGAACTTGTCTTTCCCACAGAAAATCTGTCAGGAAGAGATATCTTGAGTTTCGGCACAGCCTGGGCATGTGATGAAGCCAGATACCCCACAACTTGTTGCAGCTTCTGCACAACCAGAGTACGCAGACCAGTAACCCCCTCAGAGGTGGTCTGCTTCAGGCTTCAGGTGTGTAAAGCTGTGACAGCATGAGGCATAATGACTCAGGGAGAAAAGAGGTAAGGTTGTTGAAAATTTCACAGGAGCCAATAGTGGATGGAGTTTTAGCAGGATGGTAGTGATGGACTAACGAAAATTGGGAAGCGAGTCTGACCCTGTTCCTAGAATTATCTCTAATGGGGATGTCTGGGTCGTCACCTTTGCCCTGCTCCTTAATGATCACCCACTCACCTCCACCCAGGGATAGAAGCAGCAACTCCACCAAGATGACACAAACAAAGAAAATGCTTCAACAAGCTGCACAGCATTCAGACAGCACAATGTCAGAGTATAAACTGAACTCTTTCAATTACACCACTTGGTGGGAAAAGGAATTATTTAAAGGCTAGGGGAGTGGACACCTGCATTACTTGACACATCCAACAGCAGTTATCTAGTACTGGAGAGCCACAGCGAACAAAACTGCTACAGCTACTGACATTATCCCCAAAGACACCAACAGAAATGGACACATTTAAACACTGCAGAGCAGTTCCTGGAGACTGCAGTGCAGACTACACATGACAAATTGAGAGCAGTACATCTTTCTAAAGCCAACATTAGCAGTTTGTCATGTACTCTCTTCTCCATCCCCTCTCAGCACAGCAGCCAGTCCTCGGTCCCACAGATGTGGTTAAGTAAATGACCATTTACACCCACACATGCCAAAGCTCATGTCACAATGATCTCTCTTACCATGGAGACTTGTGACTAGGGATGAGCGAGTACTGAAATATTGTGACTCGCTATACTCGTAATAAATAGGTCCCGATACTCGGTACACGTTACGAGTATAGTGAGTCCAATGTAAGTCAATGTGGAAGTGAGTAATGCGAGTAATTCCTTAGCTGCCATACCCTATGTAGAGGTCTGGCGGCTGAGGAAAAGGCAGCATTCCCTACATGATTGTTTAAAACCCGGCGGTAAAAAGCAACCGGTTTTAAACAATGATGTAGCCCCCTACTCACTTCCCCGCAGCCTGTCAGCAGGATCTTCTGCTCCCCCTGCCACCTCCCCACCTGATACTGAGTTAGGAGCGGGCGGGGAGTGAGCAGCAGAAAGCGGGGAGCGGAGGACGCAGGCGGGGAAGCCGTCGGAGAGAAGATTTCCCCGGCGGCTTTCTCCTCCTGTTCTGCGCTCCCTCCTGCCCCTCCCTGCCCGCTCCTAACTCAGGAACGGGTGGGGAGGAGGCGGGAGGAGCGGAGGATCCTGCTGTCATGAGCAAGTCACCACTGTCAAAGCAAGGTGATCTCTGCTCTCGCTGTCTTGACTCAGGTCAGCTATTCATTTGAAGTAGCGATGCTGGCAGGGTTCATGTGAGTTCATGCTTCCCTGCATGAACTCACATGAATTTTCCCACGCCCTGGTGCATAGCTCTGCTTCATCTCTGGTAGAGGTTCTCTACCAGAGATGTAAAGTGGTGGCCAAAAGTATTGACACCCCTGCAATTCTGTCAGATAATACAGTTTCTTCCTGAAAATGATTGCAATGACAAATTCTTTGCTATTATTATCTTCATTTAATTTGTCTTCAATGAAAAAACACAAAAATAATTGTCCTAAAGCCAAATTGGATATAATTCCACACCAAACATAAAAAAGGGGGTGGACAAAAGTATTGGCACTGTTAAAAAAATCATGTGATGCTTCTCTAATTTGTGTAATTAACAGCACTTGTAACTTACCGGTGGCACCTAACAGGTGTTGGCAATAACTAAATCACACTTGCAGCCAGTTGACATGGATTAAAGTTGACTCAACCTCTGTCCTGTGTCCTTGTGTGTACCAAATTGAGCATGGAGAAAAGAAAGAAGACCAAAGAACTGTCTGAGGACTTGAGAAACCAAATTGTGAGGAAGCATGAGCAATCTCAAGGCTACAAGTCCATCTCCAAAGACCTGAATGTTCCTGTGTCTACCGTGTGCAGTGTCATCAAGAAGTTTAAAGCCCATGGCACTGTGGCTAACCTCCCTAGATGTGGACGGAAAAGAAAAATTGACCAGAGACTTCAATGAAAGATTGTGCGGATAGTGGATAAAGAACTCAACTAACATCCAAACAATTTCAAGCTGCCCTGCAGTCCGAGGGTACTACAGCGTCAACCCATACTATCTGTTGGCGTCTGAATGAAAAGGGACTGTATGGTAGGATACCCAGGAAGACCCCACTTCTTACCCCGAGACATAAAAAAGCCAGGCTGGAGTTTGCCAAAACTTACCTGAGAAAGCCTACAACGTTTTGGAAGAATGTTCTCTGGTCAGATGAGACAAAAGTAGAGCTTTTTGGGCAAAGGCATCAACATAGAGTTTACCGGAGAAAAAAAGAGGAATTCAAAGAAAAGAACACGGTCCCTACAGTCAAACATGGCGGAGGTTCCCAGATGTTTTGGGGTTGCTTTGCTGCCTCTGGAACTGGACTGCTTGACCGTGCGCATGGCATTATGAAGTCTGAAGACTACCAACACATTTTGCAACATAATCTAGGACCCAGTGTGAGAATGCTGGGTCTCCCTCAGAGGTCATGGGTGTTCCAGCAGGACAATGATTCAAAACACACTTCAAAAAGCACTAGAAAATGGTTTGAGAGAAAGCACTGGAGAAATCTAAGGTGGCCAGCAATGAGTCCAGACCTGAATCCCATAGAACACCTGTGGAGAGATCTAAAATGGCAGTTTGGAGAAGGCACCCTTCAAATATCAGGGACCTGGAGCAGTTTGCCAAAGAAGAATGGTCTAAAATTCTATCAGAGCATTGTAAGAAACTCATTGATGGTTACCGGAAGCGGTTGATCACAGTTATTTTGGCTAAAGGTTGTGCATCCAAGTATTAGGCAGAGGGTACCAATACTTTTGTCTGGCCCATTTTTGGAGTTTTGTGTGAAATGATCAATGTTTTGCTTTTTGCTTCATTCTCTTTTGTGTTTTTTCATTGAAGACAAATTAAATGAAAATAATAATACCAAAGAATTTGTGATTGCAATCTTTTTCAGGAAGAAACTGAGTATTATCTGACAGAATTTCAGGGGTGTCAATACCTTTGGCCACAACTGTAGCAGAGCTAAAGAAGAACCCTGCATTGGACTACGGTGGACGGAAGAGGATTTTTTTGGAATAAAGATGGAGTCTCAAATTGTATTTTTTGTTTTATTTCTAATAAAAAAAATTTTCTCGATGTTGTGTTTTTTTAAAAAAATACTTTAATAGAAATTCATGTCTAATATTGGCGTGACCCATGAATTTTGGGCTTATGGCCAGCTGATAACACAAAGCTGGCCCTAACCTCTTTATTACCCAGTGAGCCAATGCACCAGGGCCCTGGATGAGCTGGATACAGCTCCAGAAGATGGCGGTTCTCTTAATGCGCCATTTTCTGGGGTGGCTGCGGACTGCAATTCGCAGCGGGGGCCCAGAAAGCTTGGGCCTCCCTGTGCTGCAGATTCAAGCCCCCAGCTGCCTAGTTGTACCTGGCTGGACATAGAAATTGTGCCAAGCCCCAGGCATTTTTTTTTTATTACTTCATGAAATTCATGAAATAATAAAAAAAAGGGCTTCCTTCTATTTTTGTTTTCAGCCAGGTACAGATAGGCACCTGGGGGTTGGGGCAGCCCGTCCCTGCCTGCTGTACCCAGCTGGACACAAAAATACGACGAAGCCCACGCCAAAATTTTTGGGAAAATCCATTAAAAAACCAAAAACAAGGAACTGCATCTTTATTAACCCCTCCACCATGGTCGAGGGGTTAATAAAGATGTAGTGCCTTTTTTTTATTATTGTTTTATGAATTATTCCCAAAAATCTTGGCTTGGGCTTTGCCATATTTTTGCATCCAGCTGGGCACAGCAGGCAGGAACGGGCAACCTCCAGGTGCCTATCTGTACCTGGCTGAAAAAAGAAATAGAAGGAAGCCCTTATTTTTTATTATTTTATGAATTTCATGAAATAATAATAAATAAAAATGCCTGGGGCTTGGTGCAATTTCTATGTCCAGCCAGGTACAGCTAGGCAACTGGGGGCTGAAATCCACAGCGCAGGGAGGCCCAAGCTTTCTGAGCCCCCCCGCTGCAAATTGCAGTCCGAAGCCACCCCAGAAGATGGCGTATTCATTGAAGCGCCATCCTCTGGCAATGTATCCAACTCATCCAGGGCCCCGGTGCTCACTTGGTAATAAAGAGGTTAGGGCCAGCTTTGTGTTATCAGCTGGCCCTAAGCCCGAAATTCATGTGGTCACGCCAATATTAGACATGACCGCCATGAATTTCCATTAAAGTTTTTTTTTTAAAAAAACACAACACAGAGAAAAAATATTTTATTGGAAATTAAACAAAAAATACAATTTGAGACTCCATCTTTATTAAAAAAAAATCCTCTTCCGTCCGCTGTAGTCCTAAAACGCCATCTCCACACTACTACATCGCTGTAGACACATTTCTATGCAGAGCGAGAGCAGGCAGAGGAATGACTGTCAGTCAGGGTTCACCTCAGGTCATAGCCCCCTTCTGCTCGCTCCCCGCCCGCTCCTAACTCAGGAACGGGTGGGGAGGCGGCGAGGGGAGCGGAGGATCCTGCTGTCAGGCTGCGGGGAAGTGAGTAGGGGGCTACATCATTGTTTAAAACCCAGCGGCTTTTTACCGCCGGGTTTCAAACAATCATGTAGGGAATGCTACCTTTTCCTCTGCCACCAGACCTCTACATAAGGGTCTGGCAGCTGAGGAATTACTCACATTTCCTATTGACTTAAATGCTACTCGTTACTTAGCAAGTAATCGCAAGGATGCTCGCAGAGTAACGAGTAGCCCGAGTACCGTAGTATTCGGTGAGTACCGAATACTAGCAAGTATACTCGCTCATCCCTACTTGTGACTGGTTTTGGACCTCTGTCTCATGTTTATATTGAGACTTCATTTTAAACGTGCTTTTTTCCTTTGACACTTGAGGAGTTAATATCAGTCTCTGCTGTCGGCAAGCTAGCTTGGTGTTGTCCAGGTGTGGCCTTTTTGTAATTACTCCTTCCCCTTAATATATCCCATGGTCCCAGCATGCTCTGCTGGTGATTGAATTCATTCTGGCCAAAGCTTTCTGAGGTTAAAGAAGCTTTCTGGAGAATCTCCTGTAGTTAAACTGTCTACTGTCTGGGAGAATTGGCAGCAGGCGTGAAGTTTCTGCTTTGTTGTTCATTGTCTGTCTTTCCCTTCCCTCTTGTCTCCTTTATTGCAGTGGCAAAGGACTAGTGCTCCTGCCTGCCATTTCCTATTGAGGGTTAACATCAGGGCCAGCGAGGGCTTAAGATATCGTGCTCGGCGACGAGTTAAAAGAACTCGTATAGGGACGGCAGGGAAATCAGGTCACAGCCGCAGGTGAGTGCAGAAGGTCTCCTCTCCCCTTTCCTTTTCCACTGTATTTATCACTCTGGTGTCTCACCATCTGCTTTCCGTTGTGCGCCGGAAATCATAGGTCTGTGCTTACTGTCACACATGGTTGCTGGACATCCACCCCAGTCTAAGCGTGACAGCTAAGAGCTTGAACTTCACTATATTCAAGATGTTGTCCTCGTAAATGCTACCTTTCTGCCTGACGAATACAGAGGGTTTTCGAAAAGCTATTGGCCATCACAGTCCCCCGTACCAGTTGCCCAGTCACCACTACTTCTTGAAGAAATCTGTGCCTGAGCTACACCAGCATCAGGCAGACAACATAACTGTCTTCTTGAAAAACTCTGGTGGGACAGGGTGCATTTTACCACACTGACACTTAGATGACAAAGCATGGCCAGGGACATTAAATTGCACTGACTTGGAAATGGGTGACTCTGGTGGCTGTGGAGGAAGGGGCTACTCTACAAGTCTTGATATCAACATGGCTTTTGGGGAAAAACCTTTGCATCTATCACTTCCTCCACTGCTTTGGCCTCCTCCACATCATCTAGGGCCTCCACCTGCACTCAAATCCTCTCTGTTCATGTGACACACAATCCAACTGTAAAGAAGCAATCCACCACACTTCCTTACTGCGCTACCAGCAAGGCTCAACATCATCAGGCTGAGTTTACTATAAAATGCCTGGGAGACATGAGTCACACAGCTGAACAGACCGAGTTTGGAGACCTAGTTTGATCAATGGTTGTCTTTGCAGAACCTGCAGCCAGGGAACACCATGTGTGACAATGCTGCTAACTTGGGTACGGCCCTAGGCTGGGGCAAGCTCACACATGTGCCTTGCAGGGCTAATATACTCAACCTGGTTGGTAAGCAATTTCTTGGCCACTATCCTAGCCTAAATTTGCTGCTCCAGAGGGCATGGTTGCTGTGTACTCAATCGCATTGTTCGTACTCAGTGGCTGAACTACTTGCATCGCTACAGAGGTCTTTTGGCCTACCGGTTAATCGCCTGATATGTGATGTGCCAACACAATTGAACTCTACTCTTCATAAGTTGTAGTGACTGTGGCCACAGCAATGAGCCTTGGTGCAGTATGTCATAACATCTAGCCTAGTTAGCAGATGAAGGAGATATTGATCACCTCTCTGTTCTGCAAGATTGGCAGGAGAGGGTGGAGGAAGCAAGTGGGAATGTTACCTCACCACCACCAACCCAACAAGGGCTTGGGCGTCATGGATACAGAAGACACATGAGCACAAACTTGCTGCACTATCTGCAACATGATCCCAATATTATTAGGATTCAAAGTAGTACAGGTTTGCCACACTGTTAGATCCCCGATACAAAAGTACAAAAGTAAATATATCCAAATGGTTCCTGAACTAGGAAGGGATGCATGCATGCAGGAGTATAAAAAAAGCTTTTTGACAATCTAAATATTAGTGTGGCTAAAACAGCAGTGGTGAGCACCGGGCACGTTAGCAGCAGCAGCAGTGTATCTGTTAGAAGCAATATCTGGGAGTCATTTGACCTTTTCTTTAGATCATCATTTGCAACTAGTGATGGGCGAGTCCTAAATTACTCGGAGTCGCTTGACTCTAGCGAGTCTGAGCCCGGGACTCGCTACTCGTTGCGAGTCTAGCGAGTCCAATGTTAATGAATGGGGAAGCGAGTAATAGCGAGTAATGTGCGATTTACAAATCGCAGATGTGTCTCGGAAGCTTCAGGCTCTGCTACAATAGCTAAATCATGTTTAATAGGCTCCCGATGTCACAGCACAGTTAACTCTCTGCTTACCGGCGCTGCAACAAGAAGAAGAAGGAAGACAGAAGACAGAAGAGAGAAGAAAGAAGAGAGAAGACCTGGGTCTTTGGAGGGATATATGGTGGTAATAAAGTTGGAGTCCCTAATGGTGTCTGTGTCTTTATTTTTAATAAATAATTTTTCTCTGTGTGGTGTTTTTTTTAACCCTTTATTGGAGATTTTTAGTGTCAAACCTGGCCTGACATTAAGAATCTCGGGCTTAATACCAGCTTGTATAACAAAGCTGGTATTAACCCCTTTATTACCCAGCGTGCCACCGCCACCAGGGCCGCTGGAAGAGCGGGATTCAGCGCCAGAGGATGGCACTTCAATGAACGCGCCATCTTCTGGGGCGGCTGCAGGCTGCAATTTGCAGCGGGGGGTGCCCAGAAAGCTTGGGCCTCCCTGCGCTGCGGATTCCAGCCCCCAGCTGCTTAGCTGTAACTGGCTAGACATAAAAATTGCGCGGAGGCCCACGCATTTTTTTTTTATTTTTTCATGAAATTCATGAAATAATAAAAAAAAGGGCTCCCCTATATTCTTGTGTCCGGCCAGGTACAAATAGGCACCTGGGGGTTGGGGCCAGCCCGTCGCTGCCTGCTGGATCCGGCTGGTTCCAGAAATACGGCGAAGCCCACGTCATTTTTTTTTCTGAAAAATCAATAAAACAATCCTAAAAAAGGGACTGCATCTTTATTAACCCCTCGCCCATGGTCCCTTTTATTTACATTGTTTTATGGATTTGTCAGAAAAAAATTTGACGTGGGCTTCACCGTATTTCTGGAACCAGCCAGATCCAGCACGCAGCAACGGGCTGCCTCCAACCCCCAGGTGCCTATTTGTACCTGGCCGGACACAAGAATATAGGGGAGCCCTTTTTTTTTATTATTTCATGAATTTCATGAAATAATTAAAAAAAAATGCGTGGGGCTCCGAGCAATTTCTATGTCTAGCCAGGTACAGCTAAGCAGCTGGAATCCGCAGCGCAGGGAGGCCCTAGCTTTCTGGGCACCCCCCGCTGCAAATTGCAGCCCGCAGCCGCCCTGGAAGGTGGCGCGTTCATTAAAGCCCCATCCTCTGGCGCTGAACCCCGCTCTTCCAGCGGCCCTGGTGGTGGTGGCACGCTGGGTAATAAAGGGGTTAATACCAGCTTTTTTATACAAGCTGGTATTAAGCCCGAGATTCTTAATGTCAGGCCACGTTTGACCCGGCCACTAAGAATCTCCAATAAGGGGTTAAAAAAAACACAACACAGAGAAAATTTTTTATTAGAAATAAAAAAAAAAAAGCCATTAGGGACTCCATCTTTAATTAAAAAAATCCTCTTCCGTCCGACGTAGTCCAAAATGCGATGTCCTCTCTGCTACATCCCTGTGCATAGATGTCTATGCAAAGGGAATGAGCAGACTGAGAACAATCTCAGCTCTGCAACATCATCTCTGTGCACAGACATTCATGTCTGTACACAGGGAGAGCAGGCGGGCTCTAGGACCCTGGAGCTGCGGCAGCCTGCAGGACCCGAGCCCGGCACAGAGCAGACAGCTGGACTCGTTACTGTGCGAGTTTCCCTGCGATTACTTGCACAGTAACGAGTCCAATGCAAGTCAATGGCAATCCTAGTTTTGTCAGAGTCTCTGACAAAACTAGGATTGCCATTGATTTGCATTGGACTCGTTACTGTGTGAGTAATCGCTGGGAAACTCGCAGAGTACCGAGTCCTGCGAGTCCCTTACTACTCGCCTAGTAAAGAGTCCTAGCGAGTAGACTCGCCCATCCCTATTTACAACGTCAGAAGAAAGGACAAGCCTGACACAAAGTGAACGTCTATAGAGGATGGTGAAGTAGTACCTATAAATCAATATGAATGCCATGAGTGTGGACCTTGACCTTTTTGCATTTTAGGTTTCAAAAATGGAAATGTGGCCTGAGTTACCTGTCACGCTTTGGCGATTTTGTAGAGCCCAGCTGTCAGCATTCTCTCAGAATGTGTCTTCAGCGCTGCTGGTGGTAAACTGCGTAACTTTTATCAAGATGAACAAGTCTTGGATCCCCAATTACTTTTTCACCCTAGTAGCAGACTGGGGAGACTAGTCGCTGGTGTACTTTTCAGTGTGCGACATTCATTTCACCATTATAAGATTTCAACTCAGGGAAAATTGATGCCACTTTAGTGGTTACTGTGCCTATTTTGTTTTTTTAAAAGACTCTTTAATGGGGTCTCCTTGCTGTGTGGTGCATGACTTGAGCAGGGCTCTCTGATCTCCTGACACTCCTGTGCCTCTTTCTGAATATTAAACCTTTAAATGCTGGGCTCAGCCCTCCTACCTTGCTGCCATTGTGGCTCAATAAAAAACCTATAAGATGGATGCCACTTTCCTGTTGTCTGACCCTCATTTTGTGAAAAGTGGGTATTCATCCTGCTGTGTGGTGCATGACTTGAGCAGGGCTCTCTGAGTAACATGACTACACCTTTCACTCATCCTCCTTTTACTCCATGTTGAACCTTGATATCCTGAGACCAGGCCTTGCATCTTGAAACCTTATTGGTCATTTCCAAAATGTAGAAAACTTCTGCCACTTTTCCCTGTGACTCATCCATCTGTCAATTCTAACTGAGTTTAGCCCACCTCTGAATTTTTAGTGAATGTGAGCAACCTTCTATTTTTTTTACTGATTTTGAAGAGTGTGCAGGCTGGCACAGACTGTGTCAAGTGCACCAATGGTAGGCCATAAGACTATACTTTTGGTCGATAGTTCCCACTTCTCCTGGTGTCTGACACTAATATGAGCAGTTTGTTAGCTTTTGGGCCTATTTTGAAGGTGTTTTCTATGCGTTTAATGTTGCCTGCCATTGATTTTAATGGCATTCTGGGGTGTTAGATTAGCAGTTTGTTAAACAATTAGGCGAACACTCCATTGTTTGCCAAACCAAACTGAACCTGACCACTAAAATGTTTACACATATTTACAATGGCAGGACATATATTAAAAAAATAGGTTAAAACCTTTCAACTTTTTTTCTTTTTAAATGGGCACTTTCTTGTATAAGGATTTTTTATTATGCTAAATTGACTCATATTTTATTTAATACACGGTGCTTGGCTCTCAATACACAGACTATCAGGTGGATTTCCGGACGTGAAGAAACAAGTGACCCACTGGCCAGGCCAGATATAGCAATCCAAGCAAGCTCTATGGTTCACAATTATGTGAGTTTGGCTTCATCTAGGTCCTTTGCCTTTTCCTTTGCCTTTGATGTTTAGAAATTTGCAGTTACAGCAACACGTAGACATGTATGTACATTACATTTTAGGTTTTGTAAGTCAATATTAATGCTGGAGTAAGATCTACGAAAATAGCAACTTGGTTTAGTTAATTATAGTCTCCCTCAAGGTTGGTAATACAAAGAGGAGAAGTTCTTTTCAATCATCTTACAATAGTTTTCTACGTTTTATATATTTAACTGTACAAAATGTCGGAGGTATTCAGTCTTTATTGTCTGTTCTTTTCATTTCCCCTAGAAACTGAAATGCCAGAATCACTGAAAAGACATGAAAATTAAAGTTATTCTCTATTTTTCTTAATTCAGAGTAAAGTAAAGATTATGCTCAGGAAACCTTATTTCATGTAATTAAATATATAAAGTATCTAATATATAATTACCTTAAGCCACTTCCGTCATATTTGGCCCTACTTCCGTCGTCGTGAACGTGGCTGCCTCCCAAAGCCTAACTCGCAATGGCTTTGCGAGTCTGCACACAATACCCTCCAGTTACTCGCAAAGCCTCACTCGCAATGGCTTTGCGAGTCTGCACACAATACCCTCCAGTTACTCGCAAAGCCTCACTCGCAATGGCTTTGCGAGTCTGCTTTACTTACAATATCCGGGACACAGGTGTGAACCTAGCCTCTCTGCTGCCTGAGGCGAACTGCAAAACGGCGCCCCCCACCACCCGCTAGAATAAAATTTTAATTGATAAAAATAAATCTGGTTCCTACAGATTTATATTTATCCTGTAAAATGAGCAAAATAGTGGACATTTTAGTTTACAGAAACAGAAAAAAAAGATGTCCACACAAAGATGTCTGTGCCATCACACGCACATACAAGAACCACACAGAAGAATCCAGAACAAGGATCATTAATGGCAATGGCAGCTTCCCACAAGCATTTAGACACATAATGACAACTGGCAGAGCCGTGGTCCTGCAGGCAGAACTGATTGCCAACCTCTGGCACACGCCTGCAAAACTCTGGACCGCTGCCTGGCACTGAATATTCAGACAAGTCGCCATGCCGCACCTTCCACACAACACAGGTAAAGACCTGCAGTCTGAGCATCAACAAGCCACCACTGCACTAAGTTGGTAAAATGGCGCTTCTTCTCCATCCAACAGACCACACTTACTCCCGAATTGCTTAGCCAATCACAAGCGCCACACACGGGGCTGTCTTTATGTAATTAATAACAGGGTCCTTCCTATTGGGTTGAGCAAAGGATATGGGAGCAGGAATGGGGAAGAGCACCACCGACCAACCGCTGCTCAGGAGAAACATGGCTGGATGCCTGAATGTACCGAGGGGCAGCACTGGACCTGATGTGTAAGGGTGGTTTCACGTTTGCATTCGGAACGCAAGCATAACAGAACGCAGCCAAACGCTGCGTTCCTATGTTTAACATGGGAACTGTTCCGTTTGGATGCGCATAATTTATACGCCCTCCTCCGCCCTCCAAATGCAACATGTTCCATTTTTTGTGCATTCACAGGTGCTTGTTTTATCAGCAAATGCCCGCGAGTGCACAAAATGCATGGATCTCAACGGATCCACAGTGTCCTCCGCATGGCGGCACAGGAGAACGCTACGGATCACATTGAAATTTCGTCGTCGGCGGCTGGGAGGTGGAGGATCTCCGCCACAGATCTCCGCCTCCCGGCCGCGGTCGAGATCACTGATTGGCTGGCCGAGCACCATACTGATGAGAATCTCCACTGCATTCACATCAGTATGGCAGCGTTTGCCCTGCGTTTGCATGCCCTGTGCATGCAGGACACAAATGCAAATCTGAAAACAGCCTAAGTTATGGCCAATCAGTCCTGCAGCAGAGGAACAATGCATCCTGCATCATAGAAATCATAGGGCTCCATAGCAGAAGTTCTAATTGGGCACCCCCAACAAAAGCAATATTTGGCTGGGTCACATAGGTTTATCTCTCACAATATGTCAGCCTTTACAAAGTAATTTTCCTCCTACTGAAGCCCCTAGATTCCCCTTTCATTGCCCCTCTAAAGTGTGATGCCAACAAAAGTGCCCCACAAACACTGTATGATCCCCCACAGTGCATTCCTCCACACGCACAGTATGATGACCCTACTGCACCTCCTGCAACTACCCCAGTACAGCATGATCCCCAACTATGACCCCCGCCCAGCCCTCCATGTAGTAAAATGGACCTATGTACAGTATAATGGCCCCCAACACACCCCTCAAATAGCCCTTCATAAAGTATAAAGGCTCCCTTGTAGCCTCCAAGTATTATCATGCCTCCCACAGAGCCCTCCAAATATTATAATGGCTTCCATATAGTATAATTTTCTCCATATAATATAATACACCCCCATAGTATTCCACATAGTATACCGCATTCCTCCATATATTATGCACCCCCATAGTCTTCTATAAAATAGAATGCACCCCCACAGTACTCGATATAGAAAAACGCACCCCCACAGTCCTCCATATAGTATATTGCACCCCGTAGTCCTCCAAATAGCATATTGCACCCGCACAGAACTCCATAGAGAACAATTCACCCCACAGTACTTGATATAAAATAATGCACCCCCACACTCCTCCATGTAGTATAATGCACCCCACAGTCCTCCATATAGAATAATGCAGCCCCACAGTCCTCCATATAGAATAATCACCCCCACAGTCCTCCAAATAGTATAATGCACCCCACAGTCCTCCATATAGCATAATGAACCCCCACAGTCCTCCATATAGCATAATGCACCCCCATATTGCATACTGCACCCCCATAGCTCTCCATACAGCAGTTTGGACCCCCATAGTCCTCCATATAGTATAATGCTATAATGCAACCTCAGTCCTCCATATAGTATAATGCATCCCCTATAGCCTTCCTTATAGTATAATGCACCCCCATAGTCTTCCATATAATATAATGGGCCACAATAGTTCTCCATATAGTATATTGCACCCCCATTGTTCTATATTATATTGTACATTACATAGTTTCCCATCAGTGTACTCACTAAAAAAAACTATTAAAAAAATAAAAAGTAAATACCTCTTCTCCTCAGCATCTCCTCTTCCGCTCTGCACGTCTCGGCACAGCGGCGCTAAGTGATGACATCATTGTTCCCCGCCGTGCTGAGCTGCAGAGGGGTGGACAGCGGCGGCAAGGACTTGGGAGAAGAATGCTGCCGGCAGAAGCGGCCGGGACTATAGGAGCGGCATGCTCGGGGGGCCACCACTGGTACACACATGGCTCCGCTCCGTACACCTAGTACACACTCAGCTCCGTACACCACGTACGCCTCGTACACAAGCGGCTCTGCTCCGTACAACTCGTGCACAAGCGGCTCTGCTCCATACACCTCATACACAAGCGGCTCTGCTCCGTACACGTTGTACACATGTGGCTCTGCTCTGTACACCTCGTACACACGTGGCTCTGCTTCAAACACCTCGTACACAAGCGTCTCTGCTCCGTACAACTCGTACACACGCGGCTCTGCTCCGTACACCTCGTACACACGCGGCTCTGCTCCGTACACCTCGTACACAAGCGGCTCTGCTCCATACACCTCGTACACATGTGGCTCTGCTCTGTACACCTCGTACACATATGACTTCGCTCTGTACACACCGTACACACGTGGCTCCGTTTCGTACACACGTGGCGCCGCTTCGTACACCTCGTACACACTGGGCTCCGCTGCGAAAGCCACGCACACACGGCTCTGCTCCGTACGCCTTGTACACACACGGCTCTGCTCCGTACACCTTGTACACACTCGGCTTCGCTCCGTACGCCTCGTACACACGCGGCTCCACTCCGTACACCTTGTACACACTTGGCTCTGCTCCGTACACCTCGTACACACACAGCTCCACTCTGTACACCTCGTACACACACGGCTCCGCTCCGCACACCTCATACACACACGATTCCGCTCCGCACACCTCGTACATACACAGCTTCACTCCATACACCTCATACATATGCACCTCCGCTCTGTACACCTCGTACACACACGGCTCCGCTCCGCACACCTCATACACGATTCCGCTCCGCACAACTTGTACATACACAGCTTCACTCCATACACCTCATACACACGCACCTCCGCTCTGTACACCTT
>JARQOC010001795.1:0-34810 GCA_033576535.1 Allobates femoralis | reverse complement strand
TGTCTTTTTTTTACACACATGTCTAACTTGTCCGTTTTTAAACACTAAAAGTCCCAGAAAAGGGGTCATTTAACATTTCTACCTTTGGAACCCAGGGGAACGGGTCAAATTTGACCTAAAGGGATTTTAGCTAACATCCTCTAATCACCGTTAGGGAGGGGCCCAAAACCCTACTCGCTGGGGGACTCTTTTACTGGGCCCGAGTAGAAAAGGGACTCGCAGGACTGGGAAAGTCTGCGAGTTTCCCAGTGATTACCGCACAGCCAATCCCAAATCAATATCAATCCTAGTTTTGTCAAAACGCTGACAAAACTAAATTCCCCTTTGGTTTGCTTTTAGACTCGTGCGAGTAATCACTGGCTACTGTGCCAGTGATACCCAGGGAAACTCGCAAAGTAACTGCTGTTTCTTTGTGACAGAGTCCAGCTGTCTTTTTCTGTGCGGCCCCCCAGGGGCCTAGAGCCCGCCTCTGCCTGATGTAGCAGGGCTGAAATTTTTTCTCAGTCCCGCTCATTTTCCCCGTGCATAGACATCTAAATTTATGCACAGGGGAAAAGGGAGCAGAGAGGACATCCCCGTTTTGGACTGCGTCGGACGGAAACCCCTTTCCACCAGGGCCCTGGAAGAGCGGGGTTTTAGCGCCGAGGATGGGGCTTCAATGAAAGCGCCATCTTTGGGGCAGCTGCGGGGGGCAATTTGCAGCGGGGGGGGCCCAGAAACTTGGGGATTTCCCCGCGCTGGGGGATTCCAGCCCCCACTGCTTAGCTGTACCTGGCTAGACATAGAAATTGCGCGGACCCCACGCATTTTTTTTTTTTTTTTTATTTAATGAATTTCAGAGTCAGAGGCTCAGAGTTGGAGTCTCGGAGTCGAGTCTCTTCAGAGTCGGAGTCTCCTCAGAGTCGGAGTCTCCTCAGAGTCGGAGTCGCCTCAGAGTCGGAGTCGCCTCGGAGTCGGAGTCGCCTCGGAGTCGTCTCGGAGTCGGAGTCGTCTCGGAGTCGGAGTCGTCTCGGAGTCGGAGTCGTCTCGGAGTCGGAGTCGGAGTCGTCTCGGAGTCGGAGTCGTCTCGGAGTCGGAGTCGGAGTCGTCTCGGAGTCGGAGTAGTCTCGGAGTCGGAGTCGTCTCGGAGTCGAGTCGGAGTCGGAGTCGTCTCGGAGTCGAGTCGGTAGTCCGGAGTCGTCGGAGTCGGAGTCGTCTCGGAGTCGTCTCGGAGTCGGAGTCGTCTCGGAGTCGGAGTCGTCTCGGAGTCGAGTCGGAGTCGGAGTCGTCTCAGAGTCGGAGTCGGAGTCGTCTCGGAGTCGGAGTCGTCTCGGAGTCGAGTCGGAGTCGGAGTTTCTCGGAGTCGGAGTCGTCTCGGAGTCGGAGTCGTCTCGGAGTTGGAGTCGTCTCGGAGTTGGAGTCGGAGTCGTCTCGGAGTCAGAGTCATCTCGGAGTCTGAGTCGTCTCGGAGTCGAGTCGGAGTCGGAGTCGTCTCGGAGTCGAGTCGGAGTCGTCTCGGAGTCGAGTCGGAGTCTGAGTCGTCTCGGAGTCGAGTCGGAGTCGGAGTCGTCTCGGAGTCGGAGTCGTCTCGGAGTCGGAGTCGTCTCGGAGTCGAGTCGGAGTTGTCTCGGAGTCGGAGTCGTCTCAGAGTCGGAGTCGTCTCGGAGTCGTCTCGGAGTCGGAGTTGTCTCGGAGTCAAAGTCGTCTCAGAGTCGGAGTCGTCTCGGAGTCGAGTCGGAGTCGTCGTCGTCTCGGAGTCGTCGTCGTCGTCTCGGAGTCGTCGTCGTCTCGGAGTCGTCTCAGAGTCGGAGTCGTCTCGGAGTCGGAGTCGTCTCGGAGTCGTCTCGGAGTCGGAGTCGTCTCGGAGTCGAGTCGGAGTCGGAGTCGTCTCGGAGTCGGAGTCGGAGTCGTCTCGGAGTCGGAGTCGTCTCGGAGTCAAAAAAATGCGTGGGGCTCCGCGCAATTTCTATGTCTAGCCAGGTACAGCTAAGCAGCTGGGGGCTGGAATCCGCAGCGCAGGGATGCCCAAGCTTTCTGGGCACTCCCCGCTGCAAATTGCAGCCCGCAGCCGCCCCAGAAGATGGCGCGTTCATTGAAGCGCCATCCTCTGGCGCTGAACCCCGCTCTTCCAGCGGCCCTGGTGGCGTTGGCACGCTGGGTAATAGAGGTTAGGGCCAGCTTTGTATTATCAGCTGGCCCTAAGCCCGAAATTTATGGCGGTCACGCCAATATTAGACATGACCGCCATGAATTTCTATTAAATTGTTTTAAAAAAAACACAACACAGAAATTTTTTTATTAGAAATAAAAAAAAAAAAGCCATTAGGGACTCCATCTTTAATTAAAAAAATCCTCTTCCGTCCGACGTAGTCCAAAACGCGATGTCCTCTCTGCTACATCCCCTGTGTATAGATATAGATTTCTATGCACAGGGAATGAGCAGACTGAGAACAATCTCAGCTCTGCTACATCATCTCTGTGCACAGACATTCATGTCTGTACACAGGGAATGAGCAGACTGAGAACAATCTCAGCTCTGCTACATCAGGCAGCAGGCGGACTCTAGGACCCTGGAGCTGGCAGCCTGTACAGAGCAGGACTCTTATCTGTGCGAGTTTCCCAGCGATTACTTACAAAGTAAACGAGTCCAATGCAAATAAATGACAAAACTAGGATTGCTTCAGGCTGAAGCTTCCGAGACACATCTGCGATTTGTAAATCTCACACTACTCGCTATTACTCGCTTCCCCATTCATTAACATTGGACTCGCTAGACTCGCAACGAGTAGCGAGTCCTGTGCTCGGACTCGCTAGAGTCAAGCGATTCCGAGTAATTTAGGATTCGCCCATCACTAATCACCGTCTTTTGTTCTGTAATTAAGGCTATTACTGTCGCACCACAGGAGGTTGTTGTTTCCTTTGAGTTTAGCCATTTAGTTTCTAGTTAGTTCTATTCAGTTTGGACTAAGGCTACCTTCACACTACGATTTTGAAGGGAGCCAATCAGCTCCCTTCTGATGCCTGGAATCGAATGCCAAATAGGCATCCGATTCCGGCATAAAATCGTAGCCTCCGTGCTGAAAAAAAAAAAAGTATATGCTCACCTATCCCTGAGGCCCCGCCGTCTCCCGCCGTCTCCTGCAGGCTCCCGCAGGCTCCCGGTGTCCTTGCGCTGTCTGCAGAGGTCATCTACTTCTGTACAGGACCTGCTGTGATGTCACAGTCACGTGACCGCAGGTTAATGGTAACCTGCAGTCACGTGACTGAGACATCACGGCAGGTCCTGTACAGAAGTAGAAGACCTCTGCAGACAGCGCGAGGACACCAGGAGCCTGCGGGAGTCTGCAGGAGACGGCGGATCTGGATGCGGTGAACGCAATCCTATATTTTAGTGTGACCCTAGCCTAAGTCTTTTGAATTTAAGAAAGTTCAGTCTTCTCTACCAGATATTATTCTGCTGTCAGAGCATAATGAGAGTTTAAATTGAGCAAAAGCTGGTGATTCTGCAGGTTTGTCCTATAGCAGAGAATATGTGCTGTTCAGAGGTATTCTTGTTGTTATACATATGTATAACAACATATGTACGTTGTTATATGACTACTCCATTGGCCAGTTCTGTTAAAGTCCAAAATATGTGATCAAAGAGTATTGGGCAGTGGTGTAACATTCACGGTCGCAGGGGTCGCCGCTGCGACGGGGCCCGGGCCTATAGGGGGCCCGCATCGCCAGCCGCCCCCTGCGCCCGCTGTGCCGAGCGCCCTGCGCCCATCAATGCCAGCGCCGGGCGCAGCACAGCCCGCACTGTCAAGCAGCCGAAAATCTGCCCTTTGCCCCTGGGAAGCTGTCACCCACCTCCTCCTCAGTCTCCCGCCCGGCGGCCGTGCATCAGGTCCTGGCCGCTCATTATCCAGGAAGTGAGGACACGCCCCCCAGCTGCTGCCGAACACAGAAGGGAAGAAGAGAGCGGAGAACAAGACACGGGTGAGAGGAGGAAAGTGGGGGAGAGCAGGGAACACAAGAGAATGAGAGCTGGTGGACAGAAGAGGATGAGAGCGGGGCACAGAGGAGGAGGATAAGAGCAGGGCACAGAGGAGGGGGAGAGCAGGGGACACAGGAAGAGGATGAGAGCTGGTGGACAGAGGAGGAGGATGAGAGCTGGTGGACAGAGGAGGAGGATGAGAGCAGGCACAGAGGAGGAGGATAAGAGCGGGGGACAGAGGAGGGGGAGAGCAGGGGACACAGGAAGAGGATGAGAGCTGGTGGACAGAAGAGGAGGATGAGAGCTGGTGAACAGAGGAGGAGGATAAGAGCGGGGCACAGAGGAGGAGGAGAGCAGGGGACACAGGAAGAGGATGAGAGCTGGTGGACAGAGGAGGAGGATGAGAGCAGGGCACAGAGGAGGAGGATAAGAGTGGGGGACAGAAGAGTGGGAGAGCAGGGGATACAGTAAGAGGATGAGAGCTGGTGGACAGAGGATGAGAGCGGGGTACAGAGGAGGAGGATGAGAGCAGAGGAGGAGGATGAGAGCGGGGGACAGAGGAGGGGGAGAGCAGGGGACACAGGAAGAGAAAGAGAGCTGGTGGACAGAGAGGAGGAGATGAGAGCTGGTGGACAGAGGAGGAGGATGAGAGCGGGCACAGAGGAGGAGGAGGATAAGAGCGGGGGACAGAGGAGGTTGAGAGCAGGGGACACAGGAAGAGGATGAGAGCTGTGGACAGAAGAGGAGGATGAGAGCTGGTGGACAGAGCAGGAGGATAAGAGCGGGGCACAGAGGAGGAGGAGAGCAGGGGACACAGGAAGAGGATGAGAGCTGGTGGACAGAGGAGGAGGATGAGAGCGGGGCACAGAGGAGGAGGAGGATAAGAGCGGGGGACAGAGGAGCAGGAGGATAAGAGCAGGGGACAGAGGAGGGGAAGAGCAGGGGACACAGGAAGAGAATGAGAGCTGGTGGACAGAGGAGGAGGATGAGAGCTGGTGGTCAGAGGAGGATGATGAGAGCGGGGCACAGAGGAGGAGGAGGATAAGAGCGGGGGACAGAGGAGGGGGAGAGCAGGGGACACAGGAAGAGGATGAGAGCTGGTGGACAGAAGAGGAGGATGAGAGCTGGTGGACAGAGGAGGAGGATAAGAGCGGGGCACAGAGGAGGAGGATAAGAGCGGGGCACAGAGGAGGAGGAGAGCAGGGGACACAGGAAGAGGATGAGAGCTGGTGGACAGAGGAGGAGGATGAGAGCGGGGCACAGAGGAGGAGGAGGATAAGAGCGGGGCACAGAGGAGGGGGAGAGCAGGGGACACAGGAAGAGGATGAGAGCTGGTGGACAGAAGAGGAGGATGAGAGCTGGTGGACAGAGGAGGAGGATGAGAGCTGGTGGACAGAGGAGGAGGATGAGAGCTGGTGGACAGAGGAGGAGGATGAGAGCTGGTGGACAGAGGAAGAGGATGAGAGCTGGTGGACAGAAGAGGAGGATGAGAGCTGGTGGACAGAGGAGGAGGATGAGAGCTGGTGGACAGAGGAGGAGGATGAGAGCTGGTGGACAGAGGAGGAGGATGAGAGCTGGTGGACAGAGGAGGAGGATGAGAGCTGGGGGACAGAAGAGGGGAGAGAGCAGGAAACACAGGAAGAGGATGAGAGTTGGTGGACAGAGGAGGAGGATAAGAGCGGGGCACAGAGGAGGAGGATAAGAGCGGGGACAGAGGAGGGGGAGAGCAGGGGACACAGGAAGAGGATGAGAGCTGGTAGACAGAAGAGGAGGATGAGAGCAGGGAACAGAGGAGGAGGATAAGAGTGGGGGACAGAAGAGTGGGAGAGCAGGGGATACAGTAAGAGGATGAGAGCTGGTGGACAGAGGATGAGAGCGGGGTACAGAGGAGGAGGAGGAGAGCAGAGGAGGAGGATGAGAGTGGGGGACAGAGGAGGAGAAGAGCAGGGGACACAGGAAGAGGATGATAGCAGGGGACAGACAGAGGAGGAGGATGAGAGTGGGGGACAGAGGAGGAGGATTAGAGCGGGGGACAGAGGAAGAGGATGAGAGCAGGGGACAGAGGAAAAGGACAGCGGGGGACACAGGAACAGGAGCGGGTGGACAGAGGAGGAGGTTGAGAGCAGGGCACAGAGGAGGAAGATGAAAGCGGGGGAGAGAGGAGTAGGGGAGCAGGGGACACAGGAAGAGGATGAGAGCGGGGAACAGAGGAAGAGGATGAGAGCGGGTGGACAGAGGAGGAGGATGAGAGCGGGGCACAGAGGAGGAAGATGAGAGCGGGGGACAGAGGAGGATAAGATTGAGGGACGCAGGAAGAGAATGAGAGCAGGGGACAGAAGAGTAGGGGAGCAAGGGGCACAGGAGAAGGTGGAGAGTGGGGGGACAGAGGAGGAGGAGGAGAATGAGGGGCACAGGAGAGCGGGGCAAAGAGGATGCTATGAGGCTGCATATATAAGGCTGCACTATATGGAGAGCTATGAGGCTGCATGTATAAGGCTGCACCATATAGAGAGGCTATGAGGCTGCATATTTGAGGCTGCACCATATAGAGAGACTATGAGGCTGCATATTTGAGGCTGCACCATATAGAGAGGCTATGAGGCTGCATATATAATACACTATATAGAGAAATATAAGGCTGCACTACATGGAGAGATATGAGGCTGCATATATAATACTCCACTATATGAGGCTGTACTATATGGAGAGCTATGAGGCTGCATATATAAGGCTGTACTATAAAGGCTGCACTACATGGACAACTGAGCCTGCATTATACTGTATAGAGGGCTGTGAGGCTACGTTATATTATATGGAGGGCTGTGAGGCTGTATTATACTATATGGAGGGGCAATGAGGCTATATTATACTATATGGAGGGCTGTGAGGCTGTATTATACTATACAGAGGACTATGATGCTACTATATGTAGGATAATAGGGGTGCATTATAATAATTGGATGACTATTGGGGCTACCTTATGAATGGGGGACTATGGGATGCATTATAATACATGGAGGACTATGGGGGTCTATTGTAATATATGGAGGAATATGGGGATACATTATAATAATTAGAGGACTATCGTGGCGGGAGGAGGAAGACCGTATATACCAGGACGGGGGACATATATACCACGATAAGGGCCATATTCCCGGAGGGAGACCATATATAGCAGGATGGGAGACATATTTAAAAGGATTAGCTCCATATTCCAGTAGGATGACCATATATAGCAGGATGAGGGACATTAATACATAGACGGGTCAATTTGTGAGTCTTTATAGAACTTAGAACGTTACATGGGACCCATACATCCGACCAACGTGTGCCCGTGGGTGGGGGGGGCCCCGGTCTGAATTTCGCACCGGGGCCCACCAGACTCTAGTTACGCCACTGCTCTAGGATCCTTGAAACCAGTACAGGTTTTGCTGCGTACAGGACTGCTTAAAAAAAGTCCTTTGGGCACATGGCCTAAAGATTTCAGGCCACTTCAGTAGAGCCAGCACTCCAGTGCCGGCCCGGGCCCTTGGTGTCCCCACTGACTCAAGCACACCTTATACTCTCTCTGTCTTTCACCTTGGTTTACAGCCTTGGACCCGGGCTAACGTCATAGTGGCAAAGGCCGCCGGGTCCAGGTCCTGTCTGGTGGTCTCGCCTCTCCTTCTGACTGGTCTGGCTTGGTCTGATCTTGGTCTCAGCTTCTCCTCTTCCTACTAACTCACTCCTCTTCTCTCCTAACTTGGTGGTCTCCCCTTTTTGTTCTGGTGTTCCCACCCCCTAACCGGGTTGTGTCCTAACTTTCCATCCTCCACCCGGCTCCTCCTGCTATCCCATTGCTGGACATGGAGTACCTCAACTTGGGATCAGGGTGTGTGGGGTGAGTGATCGACTTACCAATCCCAGCTGCTGCACCGTCTAATGTAGTGGTGACTAATTCATAGGGGTGCCACATATATGCTATAGTTGTATGTATAATATGTGCTGGTGTCATGAAATGTAGTGACGTTGTTTATTAGGCCAGGATCAGACTGCTGTATAACGGAGGTGCCAGCCATAGGGGGACCTGGGATCTGAGGACGAGGCAGCCCCAGCCTCCTGAGCCAGCCCTGGCCAGCTCCCCAATGCAAAGGTTATATTCAGCTTCATCCTTATTGAGAGCCAAATCAGACATGGTCAATGGAGTTAGAGGTTTACTAAAATGGTCTTATGAAACACCAGCACACATCTTGAACGTTGCATAATTTGTCAGACTGCTGCACTTGATCCCTTGACATCGCTATGAATTAATAGTCTACTGCATCACTAACCCTACCCCACTTGTGGGGACACATCCAAAAATATGATAGGGAATCGCCAGGCAAAGGTTCCTTTACGGCTTGCGCAATGGTGAGCCCATTAGCCCGAGTCTATGCCATGGTTCACCAACCATCGGCAGAGGGGACAGCCTCTGCCAGAGTAAGCAAGCTCTCTTCTCCTCCTCCCTATTTCCTCCCCCCTCTCCCTTACCCAGGGAATATTAAGACATACTAATAAATACCACATGAGGATGCTTGGCATAGGCCTGGGTGAGCAGCCCAGAATGATAACAGATGTGAGATGACGGTAGCTCTTGCCGGTATCGCTTGTGGCGACTCCTTGTGGGTGGGAAGACAAGGATCCATTGACGGTGATAAAAACGTTCTTGTGTAGGACCGTGACACTAGGCCTGGTGTTGAAGTATGGACCCATAATATTGAAGAGACTATTGCCAGAGGGCACAGAGGAAGATGTGTGGGCTATAATAATGGCCCCCTAAACTAGTGGCTGTTTGTAGGCCTATGGTTGGCTAGGCCTCTGACCCACTGTGAAACAGGAGAGCGGGTAACGGATGGCAGTAATCCACCATCCTACTCAGATGCAACTGCAAGCATATTGCTCATTGCTACTACTGTACGGCTACCATATAGTACTGACCCCAGACATCATACTGACACCTCAGTGTTACCATATAGTACTGAACCCAGACATCATACCGACACATCAGTTACCATATAGTACTGACCCCAGACATCATACCGACACCTCAGTGTTACCATATAGTACTGACCCCAGACATAATACCGACACCTCAGTGTTACCATATAGTACTGACCCGAGACATCATACCGACAACTCAGTGTTACCATATAGTACTGACCCCAGACATCATACCGACACCTCAGTGTTACCATATAGTGAACATGGTGAGTAAATCTCCCCCCAACAAAAAAGTGTGTAATTGCACATTTTCTTTTGCACTTTCACCACACTTGGAATTTTTTCCCCCATTTTCCTGTACACTATATGGTAATGGTACGACTTGTCCTGTAAAATACTGGCCATCAATGGTAAAATAAAAGTTAAGGCTCCTGGAAGAAGGGGGAGAAAAATGCCTGGGGGTGAAGTGATTAAATATCCTCCAGGGTCCGGCCACATTCACACGTCTGCTGCACATAGACCCACAGAATCTCAATATCTTCTTAGGAAACAACAAAGAAATTGAAGCAGTAAACACCGATCCTGCATATTTTTTTTTTTTTTTGTCACATTTTAAATATTCCACATTTCCGGCATTTGTGGCACTTTTTCCCCAAAATGTATCAAAGTTTTTGCTTCTAAACTCAGGGCTTTCCAACTTGTGAAAAAACACTGAACAGAACATGACTTTTTGATCATTGTCATTTTTGGGAGGTGAAATGTGCAAATGAACCAAAGAAGAAAAAAAAGTTTAAAAAGACAAAAAACATTCCGCATAATTGGCATGACATCGCTCTACATGAGGATATACCACATTATTATATTTTACTACTTTTGCTAAATAAAGAAAAGTTTATTGCAGAAACCTTTCAATGTTTCCATGCACAGAGCTGTGACGGCTGATTTGTGTTAGGATGAGATGTAGTTGCTTTAATATACCGTATTTTATTTAGCGTATATAGCGCCAACCTATTCCAATGCACTTCATTATTTTTCGGTGCACGGAACTTTTTGATCACTTTATATTCAGCTTTTTTTCTCTGTGTAGTGAACAAAAACAGCAATTGTGACCTGATCACACTCCTACGTCACCCTGACCCGGAAATACCAGGAATCAGGGCTTCAATTGGACCAGCGTCTGATAGACGCATGTACAATTTATTGCAGGGAGCCGGCACGCTGCACTTTCTGACCCGCTGCCAGTTTGACAGCAGGTCAGAGAATTTCCTTTCTCTACCCTTCTTCCAGGCTGTATTGCAGTCCCTGCTTCTAATTTAGCAGCTCTTGCACATAAAACATGTGCACTAATGTGGCGCCCATGTGGTCCGGTGGCCACTATTCGTTTGCGGCAGCCAGGATTGGTAAGTCCAGTCACCCACAAACACACCCCAGTCTTAGAGCGAGCGGGTGAACCCAGGTGGTGGGATGGCTCAGGCAGCTGTGGGATGACGGGAGGAGCCAGGTGGTGGGTGGGAAGTGAGCAGGAAGCGGTTAGGGAAAGGGAGAGAACAAAGGGAAGATACCACGGGAAGTAGGCAGTTGGAGGAGGACAGGAGACAGAAGACAGCACAGACCCGGAGGCCCAAACCATGATGAGGCCTATCCCGGGGCTACTGACCGCAGAAAGACAGAGGGGGTCCTAGGGGCACGGGCAGTGAGTGATCCACCCATGTGCCTGAATCTGCAGTGACGTGGAAGGACAGGGTGAGAACCAGAGACCCGGCTCTGAAGGTTGGCAGGAAGGTTCCAAGCCCCAACCACAGAACTAGTATGCAACAAGATCTCCACAAGTATTGGCCAACTCCCGACACAGTGCAGAAAAGGCAACCGTACTAGACCCAGGGGACTCTGACAGTCGCCCATGAAGACACATGGCTGCTAGATCGGGGCTCTGTGTGCGGAGGTGAGGTCAGGAAGAACAGGCAGTGCTGGAGAGAGAGAGGAAGGCCCAAGAGAAAGGAACACAAAAGGGGGTGTACTGGACAAGCCATCCTAGTTGCTAAGGACTACCCGGGACGTCTCTGCACTTGAGCTGTAACTTAAAGTGCCTGACAACAGAAGCCAAGTAAACCCGGTTGGAACTCAGACTGTGTATGAGACTCTTATTTCCCGCCTGCGACTGAGGAATGGTAGACTGCCAAACTGCACAGACGGCAGGGGGCCTGCCCGGAACCTGCCAGCAGCCAACTCTGCCCCGCTGGCCTTCCAACACCCCAATCACCTCAAGTCCGGAAGCCCTGGGGATCCGCTCTTCCCGTGGGGAGCTGAACCATCACAGCTGCAACTCCATTGTCCCCAGACTGCAGCAGCGGCCCCTACCGGCCGTCTTCCACGGGTGGCGTCACAACAGACTTTTATTTTTACCTCTTTTTCACTTCCCCGCCTCACTAACCACCTAACTGGGTGGCCACGGACCGGGTCATACCACTGTGACAGCAGACCCCCAGCCGCTCGAGGGCATCAAGAGAGCCAGGCTCCGAGTACCCCGTGGCCCCCACTGGGGCGAGTCACTAACAGTCCCACTCCTTAATAATGGGGAAAAACACATTTGAGGCCCTTCTGTGTCTTCCAGAATGTATTGACGTACCTCCTAATCTTTGGCATGTCTTGCTCTTATAAAGTCATTGCATGGAGTCTAGAAGTCGCACTACTTAGCGATTTTAAACAGAATGTGCATGAGTCCCTCCTTTATGTCTAATACAGGGTGATCGCAGTACCTCTAATTTTTTTAGCAGTTCTTGCATAGGCTCGGAGTTTGAGGCCCTCCTTCATAAATTAAACAGAAATGTGTCTGACCATGTCACACACCCAGACAGGTAGAAAAATATTAAAATTACGTTTAATGGTGACTACCAGTGGGTGTAGTTTTAGTTCACCTTCTACTGCAGTCTTAGGCAATTGGGAAACAGTGAGATGGACCGACTATTAGTCATGTTCACACATTGATGGGTGAGGAGGATGCTTTCTTCCCTTTGAATCCAACTATACTCGTTGCTTGACTCCATCTGACCTGCACGATTTAAGTATTGAGTGTTCATGCTCGCTCATCACTAGTCTTATCTGATATTTTTAACATTTGGTCTCTATAGGATATAGGCAAGCAACTCCCACTTATTTGTCCCCAGTACCCCATATACTCTAGCAGGATACATGTTTCATATATGGGGATGCTTTGAATTACCGTAATTAAACTTGTTTAATAGAGGTGGACAGGGAGGTTTATGTAATTTTGCTAGGTTGAGGCCCCCTACTTTGTCTAGCTCTTATTTTGGGGGGTCTATTTATTCCGGTCTAGCTTCTGTGGTTACATTTGTGGTTTAATTCAGGTACACACTTTTTTTGATGTAAACTATATTATATATACTGTAAATGTTTTGGAAAGATGTGGTGGGGCATGGAGTTAGTGTTAGTATAGTTCAGCTTTTTGATGTAGTCATCACTGGTACATTCAGTTTATGAAGCACCGCGTCCTTGGTGGACATGTCCATCCAGCAACACGCATGTCATGCTAATGGTCGCACCAAAGGAGGACACGTTCTGGATTAACCATTATATTCTGCAGTATCTAACACTTTAAACCAAGCCAACTTCCACTGATGCCATTACAGAGAGCAGCGGGTGGACAACTCAATCACCACAGTATGAACCCGGCTCTGCCTAGGAGTTTCCCCTGCCACCAAGCTCCCGTTCCCAGGGGGAATGTTACCTTTGTAGTTATATCCCTGGTTTTAGACATTTAAACTTCTCATATTACAATAAATGATCAACTGTTGGTCCAAGCATTATTTCTTTATTGATTTACCAATTGACAAATCTTGTGCCAATCCCACCCAACAATTTTCATGCTCTACAAAACCTCAGAAAGCCATTGCCCAACTAGTCCTTAGCAGGGGGTAAAGGAACATCAGTTGGGGGGTTTGATGTATGTAATATTTTTATATAACGGCTGTACAGCACGGGCTCTTTCCCTAGGCCAAGCCGGTATGACCACACGTGGATTTTCTTATGAGGTTGCACAGTCGAAGTGATCGTCTCCTCAATTTCAGTGGCTTCACTCCAATTTTCTTTCTCCGTGTTGAGACTGGATCCACCATATTCAGCCGGCAGGGAGAACTGACTCTTGGCAATTAAAGACGACAAACCACCGGTTTCTACAGAGACGGTAGAAGACACCTTCCAGTTAAGCTCGATACTAGATATCTTCTCCTTCTCATACCCGATCTTCTTGGTGATGCTCTTCTTCCACTCAAGAAGAGTCTCTGAATCATTGCTGATGGTCTTGATGTATGACCACTCACCGTAAGATGGGCCATTACTAATGGCCAAACCCCCTGGAAGAAAGGGAATGACACTGGGATGGAAAGAGAGGGTCTCCGAATTGTCATTGGTGTTGAAGTTAGTGCTTCTTACATATTGTATCCCAGACTTGTCATGAGGTTTAACAAAGTAGTAGAAATCAGCATCACCAAAATAGTAGAGTCCATCCTTACAGTTGGGGTGCAGTGGATGTTCTACACTGTCTTCATCCTTGCTCATGTTCTTGGTTTGGCGGTAGACGCCTCGGCGCTGATGGATGATATAGAAGTGACCGAAAGCCGACAGGTAGTGGTCTCCTCCTCGGCAGTTGGGATGTAAGGTGTAGACTATGGCATCTTCATCCATCGTCATGTTTTTGACCCGGCGATATTCTTTTCCCTTGATTATGTAGAACAGGTCGTCTTTATGAGCCAAGTAATGATCTCCCCCTCTACATGAAGGATGCAGGCTGAAGACCTCCAGATCTTCTCCTTTGTGGAAGTTGGTCGATCTCATGTAGCAGCCAAGATCAGAGCGGACAATGTAATAATATTTGTCCACAACGCAGAAGTCCACCCCCTTGGCCAGGTTCTTAGGGACAATTTTTCCACTCATGGTTGGAATCCTGAAAAAACTGAAAAAGACATCAATTTAAAGGAGATGAAGTCATTTTTCAACTCCAAAATCTACATGAACACATTTGAAACAGCCTTCAATATGAATGCAGAAAAAGTATAAATAAGATTAAAGTACATCATTTTTGGGGGGTTAAACATTGGAACAAGAATATACAACACTAGATGGAGGCCCGATGCTATCGCATTAGGAGGTGTCACGGGTGGCACGGATGACAGGGTAGAGGCCACGCGCAGACGGTCCCAGCGTTTGGCCAATCAGCCATAATGTTTGAGGACGGTCCGTCTTTCAGGGGCATTTACCTTCTGTGTAGATAAAGAGAAGGTATGATAAGATCTCCCTATCATGGGGAGACGGCTGGGAAGGTCTTGTGCTCGGTCTGGTTTCTACACCAGTATTCTGGGTCTCTAGGACCCAGCAGGTTCTTCCCACCTTTATAAGGAGTTTCATTGCCCTCCCTCGGTGCAGGTGATATTTCCTTGTGCACTCATTATCCTTGCTCCAGCAGAAGCTGAGGTTGTGGAGGTTGCTGTGCTCTGCTGCAAGATAAGTGTTTTCTTTCCCCATTGTCTGTTTTTCCTTGTGTTTGTCTTTAGTTGTTAGTGGAGGGGTCTAGTGAACCTCTCCATCTGATCCTTAGATAAGGTAGTGCTAGGATCAGAGAGGGACGAGGTTCGTGGTCGGCGACAGTTGAGGAAACTGTATAGGGACGTTAGGGCAGACAGGGTCAGCCCCAGTGAGACTAGGGGTCACCCTCTCCCTCTTGTGCCCATAGCTTTAGGGACTCCTTATTCCCCCCCCCCGTCGTTGTCCTACGCTGAGTGCCTCTCCCGCTCCCAGCGTGACAGGAGGGCAGTGACATAATGATGGGGGCGGGCCCTGTGGTGCTTGGGGCGACGGCCGTCTTTCCTCCCTGAGCGGTCTCTAACCTGTCCGCTGTCTCTATGTATGTAAATAAATGTATTTTTTATTTAAAAGCCTGTTTCTGTCTTTTTTTATTAATAAAGTGTTTAATTTACTGGTAAAAAATGTGTAGGGCTTCGCTGTATTTTCTATTGCCAGAGCAGGTAAACCAAACCCTGCTGCAGGTGTTACCTTCACTGGCAATGAAAAATACAGGGGAGCCCTTATTTTTTAAATTATTTAACTAAATAATAATAAAAAAAAATTGATGTGGGCTCCACCATATTTTCTATTGCCAGTCTAGGAAACCCAGGCAGCTGGGAGCAGGAATTTTCAGCGTAGTAAGGCCCAAGCATTCCGGGCCTCCCACGCTGAAAATTACAGCCAGCAGCCGCTCCAGAATTGGAGCCTCCATGAGAAACGCAAAAACTCTTCCAGCTGCCATGTAGCAGTGGAGACCGGGTAATAAAGAGGTGTCACGCTGGGAGTGGGGAAGACACCCAGCGTAGGATAACGACGGGGGGGGGGAATCAGGAGTCCCTAATGCTAAGGGCACAAGAAGGAGACGGTGACCCCTAGACTTCCTAGAGCTGACCCTGTCTGCCCTAACGTCCCTATACAGTCTCCTCAACTGTCGCCGACCACGAACCTCGTCCCTCTCTGATCCTAGATCTATCTTATCTAAGGATCAGATGGAGAGGTTCACTAGACCCCTCCACTATCAACTAAAGACAAACACCAGGGAAGACAGACATTTGGGAAAAGGAAACACTTATCTGACAGCAGAACACAGCAACCTCCACAATCTCAGCTTCTGCTGGAGCAAGGATAAAGTGTGCACAAGGAACTATCACCTGCACCGAGGAAGGGTAATGAACCTCCTTATAAAGGTGGAAGGAGTCTGCTGGGTCCTAGTGACCTACAACATTGGTGGATAAAACCAGACCGAGCGCAAGACCTCCACAGCCGTCTCCCCATAATAGAGAGATCTCATCACACCTTCTCTCCATCAACACAGAAGGTAAATGCCCCTGAAAGAGACGGACCATCCTCCACCATTATGGCTGGTGGGCCAAACGCTGGGATCGTCTGCGCGTGGCCTCCACCCTGTCATCCGTGCCACCCGTGACAGTACCCCCCCTCCTACGAGTGGCCCCCGGACACTCAGGACCAGGCTTATCCGGATGGGAACGGTGAAAAGCGCGGACCAGCCTTGCGGCGGACACCTCCGACGCCGGCACCCACATCCGCTCCTCAGGACCGTACCCCCTCCAGTGCACCAAATACTGAAGAGAACGGCGCAACATGCGAGAATCAACCACCCTTGAGATCTCGAATTCCAGATTCCCCGCCACACAGATGGGCTCAGGAGGCAAAGGAGATGGGTTAGACGACGGCACGTACGGCTTGAGGAGTGACCTGTGAAACACATCGTGAATCTTAAGAGCAGGAGGCAACGCAAGGCGAAACGCCACGGGATTGATAACGGCGGTTATCCTATAGGGGCCAATAAACCTGGGCCCCAACTTCCAAGAGGGCACCTTCAACTTCACATTCTTGGTAGACAACCACACGTAGTCATTCACACATAGGTCCGGACCTGGCGCACGCTTCCTGTCAGCCATACGTTTGTACCTGTCACCTAAGAGCTTCAAGCTACGCTGTACACCCCGCCAAACCGAGGAGAGGGACGAGGTAAAACGGTCCTCCTCCGGAACTCCGGAAGGACTCGTACCGCTAAAAGTACCAAACTGAGGATGAAACCCATATGCACCGAAGAACGGTGACTTGCCAGTGGAGTCCTGAAGACGATTATTAAGGGCGAATTCGGCCAAGGGCAAATAATTTGCCCAAGTCTCCTGATGGTCAGAGACAAAACACCTCAGGTAAGTCTCCAAATTCTGATTCACACGTTCGGTTTGACCATTAGACTGAGGATGAAAAGCAGAAGAAAAGGACAACGTTATCCCCAAACGTGTACAAAAAGCCTTCCAAAATTTGGAGACGAACTGAGTACCGCGATCAGAAACCACATCGGAGGGAACCCCATGAAGCTTCACAATCTCACTTACGAACACCTGTGCCAGAGTCCGAGCATTAGGAAGTGCGGGCAGTGCCACAAAGCGAACCATCTTACTGAATCTATCTACTACTACCAGTACCACCGTCTTGCCCGCAGACGCCGGAAGATCGGTGATAAAATCCATGGACAAATGTGTCCATGGCCTCTCAGGAATAGACAATGGCACGAGAGACCCAGACGGACGGGTATGCGGAACCTTAGCACGTGCACACACACCACAGGCGGATACGAATTCCGCTACGTCCTTCCTCAACCCCGGCCACCAAAAGCGACGAGACAAGAGATCGAAAGTGGCCCTACCGCCCGGATGCCCCGCCAGTACAGAGTCGTGATGCTCTGACAGCACCCTGAGGCGCAAAGAGAACGGCACAAAAAGCCTCCCAGAAGGGCAGGAGGCAGGGGCGCCCCCCTGAACCTTCAACACCTCCCCCTCCAGATCAGGGCAAAGAGCAGAAACAACCACCCCCTCCTGCAAGATGGGGACGGGACTCTCATGAGTACTACCACCCGGAAAACTACGCGATAATGCATCCGCCTTCACATTCTGAACCCCCGGACGGTAGGTGACGGTAAAATTAAATCTCGTGAAAAACAAAGACCACCTGGCCTGCCGGGGATTGAGACGCCTGGCGGACTCAAGGTAAGACAGGTTCTTATGGTCGGTAATAACCGTGACGGGATGGACAGCCCCCTCCAGCTAGTGCCGCCATTCCTCAAAAGCCAACTTAATAGCCAACAGCTCCCTATTACCCACATCATAATTCCTCTCGGCCGAAGACAACTTCTTGGAGAAGAACGCACAGGGCACCCATCTCCCAGGCGAAGGGCCCTGCGACAACACAGCCCCCACCCCCACCTCAGACGCATCCACTTCCACAATGAAGGGCTGAGAAAGATCGGGCTGACAAAGAACAGGCGCGGAAGCAAAACAACGCTTCAGGGAGGAAAAAGCCTGGCGAGCAGAATCAGACCACTCAGAAAAATCCGTCCCCTTCCTAGTCATGTCCGTAAGAGGCGTCACCAGTACCGAATAGTTCTTAATAAATTTACGGTAAAAATTGGTAAACCCCAAAAAGCGTTGCAATGCCCGTAGATTGTCCGGCTGTTCCCAATCTAGCACCGCCCGGACCTTTTCCGGATCCATCCGGAAACCCAACGGCGACAAGAGGTACACCCAAAAAACGAACCTCCTGAACGGCGAAAACACATTTCTCGAGTTTAGCATACAGTTTGTTGTCCCGTAAGACCTGCAACACCTGTTTGACATGGGACTGATGCGTCTCCATATCGGGAGAATAGATCAAGATATCGTCCAAGTAAACAACTACAAATCTACCCACCAAATGATGGAAAATATCATTGACAAAATGTTGGAAAACTGCCGGGGTGTTAGTGAGCCCGAACGGCATTACGAGACTTTCAAAATGGCCGTCCGGGGTATTAAACGCAGTTTTCCATTCATCCCCCTCTCGGACCCTAATCAGGTTGTAGGCCCCCCTCAAATCCAACTTGGAGAACCATTTGGCACCCACAACCTGACTAAATAAATCAGGGATCAGAGGGAGGGGGTATGGATCACGGACAGTAATCCGATTCAATTCCCGAAAATCCAAACAAGGACGGAGGCCCCCATCTTTTTTTTCACAAAAAAGAAACCAGCCGCAACCGGCGACGTGGAGGGCCTAATGTGTCCCGTCTCCAGACTTTCAGAAATGAAATCCTTCATTGCTTGTCTTTCGGGACCAGATATAGTAAACATCCTAGCTTTGGGCAGTTTAGCTCCGGGAACGAGGTTGATAGGGCAATCATATGCCCGATGAGGGGGCAAGTCTCGGCACCCCTTCTCTGAGAACACATCCTCATACTCCGATAGGAATGGGGGCAGAGATTCAGCAGATACCACCGAAAGGGATGTAGCCAAACAATTCTCCGAACAAAAATCACTCCATTCCACAATGTCCCTGGACTGCCAATCCACTACGGGATTATGTTTAATCAACCATGGCAAGCCCAGGACAATGGGAGCGGGGAGACCGTCTAAGACATAGCAAGATAACGTCTCCTGATGTTGGGATCCAACCGTTAACTTAATGTTATGTACGATATGTGTGAGACTACCCTGAGCAAGAGGGGCTGAGTCGATGGCATAGATACGGATGGGGCGAGACAATAAACAGCGGTTAAGCCCATGAGCGTGTACAAAACGAGCATCCACCATGCAGATCCCCGCACCACTATCCACAAACACAGAAATGCCTTCCGTTTTGCTCTCTAGCGCCACCTCTGCACTCAGGAGAAAATGGGAAGTACAAACGGAGGATACACACACCTCCCGCTCGACCACCTCCACACCCCCCATAGTCACATGAGGTCCCGGCACCCTAGTCCGTTTAGGAGCGTAGGGACAGGCCCCGATAAAATGGTCTCCTTTCCCACAGAAAAAACAGACCCCCTTCCCCCTGCCCCGGGAGGCACCGGAGGAGAGCCTCGAGGCCGCCGCTCCTCCAAGCTGCATAGGTTCCTCCCCCCTCGGGAGAAATGACTCGCCCTCCGAGTGACCACCCGGCAACAAGGAACCACCATGAGAAGGGCTCCCAGTTGCAGGAGATCTACCCCTCCGCTCCTGGAGGCGTCTATCCATGCGAATAGCCAACGACATAGCTGCCTCCAGGGACGGGGGGGTCTCATACACTGCCAGGGCATCCTTCAGTCTTTCTGAAAGACCCTGGCAAAAATGACTCCTGAGAGCCGGATCGTTCCACTTTGTGTCCATAGCCCACCTGCGGAACTCAGAACAATATGATTCCGCCGACCGAGTCCCCTGGTGGAGATGGCGCAATTTGGATTCAGCCAAAGAGACACGGTCAGGGTCATCATATATGAGGCCTAAGGCGTCAAAAAATCCATCCACAGACTGGAGACAAGTAGAGTCCTGTGGCAGAGAGAAAGCCCAGGATTGGGGATCCCCCTGCAGCAATGATATAATAATTCCTACCCGCTGCTGCTCATCACCAGTGGAATACGGCTTAAGCCTAAAGTATAATTTACAGGCCTCTTTGAACACAGTAAATTTGTCTCTGCCTCCTGAAAACCTGTCAGGGAGGGCAACCTTAGGTTCCGGTCTGGCCGGACCCACTGCTTGATTCCCCAAGACACCATTTTGCGGTTGTGGTCCCTGCAGAGCCGACCGAAGGTCCGCAACCTCCAAAGACAAGGTCTGCAGCTGCTGGGCCAAAGCAGACACAGGATCCATAAGGAAAGGAAGGAAAATCAAATCCTCCCCTTCCTTCACTTACAGTTATGGCAGGTGATAATGTCACGCTGGGAGTGGGGAAGACACCCAGCGTAGGATAACGACGGGGGGGGGAATCAGGAGTCCCTAATGCTAAGGGCACAAGAAGGAGACGGTGACCCTAGACTTCCTAGAGCTGACCCTGTCTGCCCTAACGTCCCTATACAGTCTCCTCAACTGTCGCCGACCACGAACCTCGTCCCTCTCTGATCCTAGATCTATCTTATCTAAGGATCAGATGGAGAGGTTCACTAGACCCCTCCACTATCAACTAAAGACAAACACCAGGGAAGACAGACATTTGGGAAAAGGAAACACTTATCTGACAGCAGAACACAGCAACCTCCACAATCTCAGCTTCTGCTGGAGCAAGGATAAAGTGTGCACAAGGAACTATCACCTGCACCGAGGAAGGGTAATGAACCTCCTTATAAAGGTGGAAGGAGTCTGCTGGGTCCTAGTGACCTACAACATTGGTGGATAAAACCAGACCGAGCGCAAGACCTCCACAGCCGTCTCCCCATAATAGAGAGATCTCATCACACCTTCTCTCCATCAACACAGAAGGTAAATGCCCCTGAAAGAGACGGACCATCCTCCACCATTATGGCTGGTGGGCCAAACGCTGGGATCGTCTGCGCGTGGCCTCCACCCTGTCATCCGTGCCACCCGTGACAAGAGGTTGATGGCAGCTGACGTCAAGCCCTATTGTTAATGTCAGCTGTCAGTTTGACAGCCGGCCATTAGCAATATGTTCAGTAAAGAGAAAAAAAACACACACAGAGATAAATCCTTTATTACTTACAAAATAAACAGAGACACCAAGTTATCCACTTTATTAGCTCCCACCAAGTTCTCCTCTGACATAATCCTGAAATTACTGTAATCGTGCAGTGGGACGGTGTGATGTGTCATGCCGCCACCATCTCTGTATACCTGAGTGTCGAAAGATGGGGAGAAAGAGAGAGACCTTGGGAAGTTTGTCATTTTCATGCTGATCTAAAGCTTTTATAGATTAAACTAGATGGTGGCCCGATTCTAAAGAATCTGGTAGTCTAGAATGTATATATAGTTTATTTAGTAATAGTTAGGGGAGTGCGGTGAAATTAATTGTGTGTGTACAGGTGGCTCAGTGGTTAGCAGTGAGTGCCGTGGCTCAGGGGTCGGCAGTGAGGGCGGTGGCTCAGTGGTCAGAAGTGAGGGCGGTGGCTCAGTGGTTAGCAGTGAGGGCGGTGGCTCAGTGGTCAGCAGTGAGGGCGGTGGCTCAGTGGTCAGCAGTGAGGGCGGTGGCTCAGTGGTCAGCAGTGAGGGCGGTGGCTCAGTGGTCAGCAGTGAGGGCGGTGGCTCAGTGGTGAGCAGTGAGGGCGGTGGCTCAGTGGTCGGCAGTGAGGGCGGTGGCTCAGTGGTCGGCAGTGAGGGCGGTGGCTCAGTGGTCGGCAGTGAGGGCGGGGGGTCAGTGGTCAGCAGTGAGGGCGGCGAGGGCTGGAGGGGCCAGAGCAGGGCTGGAGGGGCCAGAGCAGGGCTGGAGGGGCCAGAGCCGGGCTGGAGGGGCCAGAGCAGGGCTGGAGGGGCCAGAGCAGGGCTGGAGGGGCCAGAGCAGGGCTGGAGGGGCCAGAGCCGGGCTGGAGGGGCCAGAGCAGGGCTGGAGGGGCCAGAGCAGGGCTGGAGGGGCCAGAGCCGGGCTGGAGGGGCCAGAGCAGGGCTGGAGGGGCCAGAGCAGGGCTGGAGGGGCCAGAGCCGGGCTGGAGGGGCCAGAGCAGGGCTGGAGGGGCAGATCAGGGCTGGAGGGGCCAGAGGAGAGCGGAGGGAGGGGGGCGGAACACTTACTGGGCTGTTGGCGGGCGGCGGTGAGCGGCAGTGCTGGCGGCGGTTCCGGAGGCCGGGGGCGGAGTGTGGGCGGGGCTAGCTCCGTGATGGAGGAGCTTCAGCGGGTGTGTGGAGAGAGCGTGGCAGGACTGGGAGCTGTGCCGGCGGAGGCGCCACACTCGGTCCGGGCCGGTTGCCGGATGTTGGTGGGCGTACACCGGGCTGTGCCTGATGGTGGAGGAGAGAGGAGAGTGGGCGGTGAGCTGCAGGGCTGTGGGCCGGGCCGGTTCCCGGATGTGGCTGGGGCTCTGTGGGTCTGGTACTTCCTGTGTTTGACACAGGAGGGAGGCCGTCACGGAAGTTGAGCGGATTTTGGGCGGAAGTGGCCTTCGGGTTTTATGTATAAGATAGAAAGTTTTTTATCAATAACCTGAAGCAATTATATGCAATTGGCGAGAGAACTAGGAGAGTCACTGGTGGAGAAGGATCTGGGAGAATGAGAGATCAGCATGCAATGTCAGTCAGCTGCTTTGTCATCTTTAGGCCTTTTTCACACATTCGTGCAAAAACGTACGTGTGAGTGGGGCTGTATTTAGGGGCCTGTGTGCCCCCAAGATACAACCACTAGCACTTGGCGGTCAAACCACCACCAGCACCTGTCGGTCACACCACCGCCATTACTTGCCAGTCAAACCCCCGCCAGCACCTGCCTGTCACACTACCGCCAGCATCTGCTGGTCACACAACCTCCAGCACCTGTCGGTCACACTACTGCCAGTACCTGCCGGTCGCACCACCGCCTGCATCTGCCGGTCACACCACCGCCTGCATTTGCCGGTCTCACCACCGCCTGCATCTGCCGGTCACACCACCGCCTGCATCTGCCGGTCACACCACCGCCAGCATCTGCTGGTCACACCACCGCCAGCACCTGCTGGTCCCACAACCGGCAGCACCTGCCAGTCTCAGCACCTGCCGGTCACACCTCCACCACTAGCACCTGCCGGTCACACCTCCACCACTAGCACCTGCCGGTCACACCTCCACCACTAGCACCTGCCAATCACTTTTTTTTTTTCAAACTACAGCAAAAGCAGATTCTTTTTTTTTGCAAAAAAGCATCAGAAACACATTATCTGTTTGCTGCTTTTTTGTTTCATTTTCTTAGTGCTGCGTTTTTGCTTTTTCAAAGAAAACATGGAGTACTATTCCATAGGGAGGCCACAAGCTGACAAGGAGAGAGGGAAGCACACATAGGGTACCTTTACACGCGGCTACATTTCTTGGGTGGCTACAGGTAACTTACTGGTTGCAGTGAAATCATGGAGACAAGGTTCTATCTTGTTGCTGTGTACAAATGGAATAATCTCTCCATGATTTCACTGCAACCAGTAAGTTACCTGTAGCCACCCTAGAAATGTAGCCGCGTGTAAAGGTACCCATAGGGTTTTATCCGTGGTGCCACATTTACACATTTTTCTCAATGCTCTTTTTTACACATCCGTGTTTCTGTGTCCAACACGGAGACATGTCCATTTTTTGTGCAGCAGCAAAGATACACTGACCCATTCAGGTCAATGTGTCCGTGCCAAAAACTTCCCGCACACGGATGTCCTCTGTGTGACATGGACCGGAGCAAACATTTTTCATTAAAAATAAATGTATGTTATACTTCCCTGTCTTCAGTGATGTACGGTCCCTCTCACTTCTGGAGCCGCTCATTGAGCTCATGAACATTCAATGCATCCAACCACAGCCCTGGAAGTGAGAGAGGGAGAGGAGCGCTGGAGACAGGTGAGTATACAATGACATGCTGTCCGTGTGCTACCTGGGTGTCACATAGATGAATAATACGGCCCCTCAAACACGTGAGTTATTTGCAAATGGCGCCTCCACCGCTCTCCCTTTCTTAGGCCGTGTGCACACTGGTCGTTTTGTTCCGTTTTTGGTGCTGCATATGTTTTTTAAAAGCTGCATCAAAAACAGATTCTCTTGTTTTTGCAAAAAAAGCATCAGAAACACATCATCCGCTTCTTTGCTTCATTTTCTTAGTGCTACACTTTTGCAAAGCAAAAACACAGTACAATTCCATAGGGAGGAAACTCAGACGGACACACACAGACACACACACACAGACACACACAAATGGACACGCATAGAATGACACACACAGACGGACACACACAGATTATTATATCTCTATATATAATTGCGGGTTGGCTCCTCCATTTCTGTCTGGATGTCACCTATGTCACTTCCGCCACATGCACCATAATGGGAGTAAGAATATGGATCCTAACGCCCCTCCCTCCCAGCAGTCCGCCCGATCTCCTCCCCCCCCCCCCCCTCAGTCTCTCCCATTGCTCAGTCTCTGTCCCCCCTCAGTCTCTGTCCCCCCCTCGCACGCCTCAGATTCACCTCTCTGTGTCTCTGTGCCTACAGGACCTTTGGTGATGTCAGACACGTGATTGATCACATGACTCTGACATCACTACAGGTCTGTGACCGCCCCACACTGCATCAATGCAGAAGGGGAGCAGGGAAAGAGACAGCCAGGGGACAGACAGCCAGAGGGGGCAGACACTAAGGGGACAGACATCCACACAGGAGAGAGACAGCCACAGAAAGGAGAGACTACCACAGAGAGGACAGTCACAGAGGGGAGAGACACTGAGGGAATAGACTGCCACAAAATGGAGAGACAGGCAAAGAAGGTAAAGAGACAGCCACACAGGGGAGAGAGACAGCCACACAAGGAAGAGACAGACTGCCAGAGAGGGGAGACAGCCACACAAGGGAGAGATGACCCGCCCCAAGGCCGTCAGGATTTGGTACCCGGGCAGTTGCTGTAAGGGGATGTCACTGGTGGCCTACTCGGGGCCGTGGCCCTGGTGGTTGCTTAAAAAGTTGGGGATTTGGGAATAAAAAGAAAAGAGAATAAAGTCTCGTGACGCCACCTGTGGTACCTGGTGATGGCACCAGCGCTGCCGGCAGACCACTGGGGACGATGGATAGGCAGCCAGATGTTGTCGTTCCCCGCAGGCGGAGCGGGGTGCCCAGGGCAGGGTCTGGTAACACTTCTTGTTCTGCACCTTAATAGAAATGAAACACTGGAGACTTGCTGGCTCTGTACGGGTTTTTACTTGCAACTGCTAGATGCAATGAATATTAGAAGAGGCAAAATTTTGGTGAGTTTTTTGAGTTTTTTTATGTCCTACTTCGGTGAATTGCAACTGGACACTGCAATTCTCAGTTACACAGTCACACAGATTCGGGCAGCTGGCCGGGTAGTCACTGGAGGATGGAATGTCTCCCTGAAGCTCTCATAGATGTTCCTTCCACTTTACTTTTAGTCCCTCTGTGTCTTTCCTTGTGTTCTCCTTTCTTTCTGTGCGCTGCCCTGCACGGACCCTCTTCCTACCAGGCCCATTGGCTGTAATGAGGAAACCCTTCTCTCTCTAAAAGGCTCAACTCAGTTTGGAGCTTCTGGTGGGGCTGTGCTTTGTGCACAAGGTCGGGGGCTGCTTAACAGATCTACGACCCACTGGTGTTGGTTGCTCAGGGTTGGACGCTTTTCATTTCTCTCTTCTTCCCGCTTTTTCCACTACCCTGAAAACTCCTCCCACTGGGACCGGTTACCCTGGAGACGGGTTGGCCAATTGGTCCCCTCGTTCTAGGTGTAGGGATGCTGGGATAAGAGTCTCGGTTTAACATCACATCCTCCAATAACTGGGGCACCACACTCACTGGCTCAGGTGCAGTACCCCTACTGTGGCGCACTGGCCAGTGGGGCGCCACAGAGACAGACTTCCACAGAGGGGAGAGACAGCCACACATGGGAGAGACTGCCACAGAGGGGAGAGACAGCCAAAAAAGGGAGAAGCAGACTGCCACAGAGGGGAGAGAGACAGCCACACAAGGTAGAAACTGCCACAGAGGGGAGAGAGACAACTACACAAGGGAGGGACAGATTGCCACAGAGGGGACAGACAACCACAGAAGGAAGAGACAGCCACACAGGGGAAGAGACAGACACACAGGGAAAGAGACAGCCACACAGGAGAGAGACAGCCACAGAGAGGAAGCGAACTGCCACAGAGTGCAGAGACAGACACACAGGAGACAGCCACAGAGGGGAGGGACTGCCACAGAAGGGAGAGTCAGCCACACAAGGGACACACTGCCACACAGGGGAGATACAGCCACACAGGGTAGAGAGCCACAGAGAGTACAGACTGCCACAGAGGGGGAAGAGATTGCCACAGAAGGGAGAAGCTGCTTTAGAGGGGAAAGACAACTACAAAGGGGAAAGAAACAGTCACAGAAGGGAGAGCCACAGAAGGGAGAGACTGTCGCAGAAGGGAGACACAGCCAAAGAGGAGAGAGACAGTCACAGAGGGGAAGAGTCATCCACAGAAGGGACAGACAGTCACAGAGGGGGGAGAGTCAGCCTCAGAGACAGCCACAGAGGGAAGAGAGGCAGCCACAGGAGGGACAGACTGCCACAGAAGGGACAGATGCCAGAAAAGGGAGGGAATGCCACAGAGGGGACAGACAGCCACAAAAAGGAGAGACTGTCACAAACGTGAGACTGACTGCCAGAGAAGGGAGAGACTGCCACATATGGGACAGACAGCCACTAAAAGGAGAGATAGCTTCACAGCGGAGAGACAGCTATAGAGGGGAGAGACAGCCACAGAGAGTAGAGACTGCCACACAGAGGGGACAGACTTCCACAGAAGGGAGAGACTGCCACAAAGGGGAGAGAGACAGTCACAGAGGGGAGAGAATGCCACAGAAGGGACAGACAGCCACAGAGAGGAAGAGACAACCACTGAGCGGAAGAGGAAGCCTCAGAAGGGAGAGAGGTAGCCTCAGAAGGGAGAGACTGCCACAGAAGGGACAGACAGCCACAGAAGGGAGAGACTGCCACAGAGGGGAGAAAGACACAGAGAAGACATCACTACACGCCTGTGACAGTCCCACACAGCACTCAGTGCGGCACAGGGTAAGAGAGGGAGTGGGGGGAAGAGACAGTCAGAGGGGTTGCCACAGAGGAGACAGACAGCCACACAGGGAAGAGACTGCCACAGAGAGGAGAGACTGCTACAGAAAGGGGTGTCAGCCACAGAGGGAAGAGAACACGATATGAAATAAAATGGTATGATAGTATGAGCGCTGGGAACAGATTACAAGCACTGGATCCTATAATTTATTACCTTCAAATTTAATATGAACAGTGGATGTTACAGGTCCTCACGCCACAACATGTTTCGACATAACATTCCATGGAATACATATGGAAAGGGCAGACAAGGAAAAGTACAATCTATATGTGGACAATGAAGTCATACAGGTACAGGAGGGGAGAGGACCCTGTCCGCGAGAGCTCACACCAAATGACAGTAACAATAAAGATGGAAACAAGTGAAAACTAGGCGTGCAGGGCAGAGTGGTGGTCAGCCACAACCACTTCTTATATTACACGGGTTGGAGGTAATATAGACATAATTAAATATGATCAATAATATATTTAATGTAGACATTGAATTGGCATCATCTTCCCTCCATCTCACACACCTTCCTTACCAGACTTATCTATCACAATAAATGACACCACAATTTGCCTTTGACTCTGCCTTATCCTTCAGACCGCACATCCAAGCCCTCGCCACCTCCTGCTGCCTCCAACTCAAAAATATTTCCACAATCCGTCCCTTCCTTAATCTAATAAACTACTAGTGCATGCCCTCATCATCTCCCGTCTCGACTACTGCAACCTCCTCCTCTGTGGCCTCCCTGCTAACACTCTTGCACCTCTCCAATCTGTCCTTAACTCTGCTGCTCGACTAATCCATCTCTCTCCTCGCTGCTCCTCCACTTCTCCCCTCTGCAAATCTCTCCAGTGGCTCCAAATTCCCCAGCGTATCCAATTCAAAACGTCAGACTGTCTCCCACACTCAGAACATTCTAGCGGAACCTGAAAACCCACATAAGAACAGCCTACAGCCTGCAGTGATCACGGTGCCACCTGGCGCTCCACCACCACTTGACCCGGTGCTCCACCACCACTTGACCTGGCACTCCACCACCACTGGACCTGGCACTCCACCGTCACTAGACCTGGTGCTCCACCACCACTGGACCTGGCGCTCCACCACCACTAGACCCGGTGCTCCACCACCACTGGACCTGGCGCTCCACCACCACTGGACCCAGCGCTCCATGACCACTGGACCCGGCGCTCCACAACCACTGGACCCGGTGCTCCACGACCACTGGACCCGGCACTCCACCACCATCGGACCCAGCACTCCACCACCACCAGAGCAGACCCAACCTACTGTCTCCCTCCCCATTGTCCTGTAGCATGTAAGCCCACAAGGGCAGGGTCCTCTCTTCCCTCTGTATCTGTCTGTCTCTGTTAGTTTGTTCAATGTATTTTTCACTTGTTTGTATGTAACCCTTTATCATGTACAGACCATAGAATCAATGGTGCTCTATAAATAAATAAATAAATAATAATAATATGAGCTTCAGCACAACTTTTATTGCAAGTTGTCTTCTGGCAGTGCTGGCATCCTTGTTTGTGCTACACAGACATACACACATGGACACACACAGACGGACGCACACACTTTATTACCTTCTCCAAGGTCCTGGTGTTCAGCAATGAGTTACATCTGGGCATCGAGCTGCAACAGGACTTGGCCATGTGCCTCTCATGTCATTACCTGGTGCCTGGGAGGAACACATTGCCAGATCTCGCCTTGGGATCACCACGAGGGGGGGGAGAGAAAAGCATTTGTGGTATGGAAAAAAGCATCACAAACTGACTGTGTGATTCCAGTCTGTTCATGGGCATACCCAGGATCCAGGGGCAGACACCGACTGTAGTGGGCCCCTGTGCAAGAATTTTTTTTGGTGGGCCCCCCTTCATAGTGCAACAAAGTTATGTAAATATATAGATTGTAATATTTATAAATGCTGCATATTTTAGTGCAGGAAAATCTGCAAATATAAATTCTTGCTGTGGGTTTTCCAACTCTAAATGGGCTTTATATAGCATATTGAAGCTATGCAGGGTTGTATTTATTATCTGGAGGCTATTGCTGGGCTGTATATATTATTTGGAGGCCAGTTGCTGCATCCAAATATTATATACAGCCCAGCACAGCCTCCAAATAACATATATAGCACAGCACTGCCTCCAAATAACATATATAGCACAGCACTGCCTCCAAATAACACATACAGCCCAGCACAGCCTCCAGGTAATATATACAGCCTAGCACAGCATCCAAGTAGTATATACAGTGCAGCATAGTTTCCAGGTAATATATACAGCCCAGAACAGCCTCCAGGTAATATATACAGCCTAGCACAGCCTCCAGGTAATATATAAAGCCCAGCATAGCTTCCAGGCAATATATACAGCCCAGCACAAACTCCAGTTAATATATACAGCCCAGTACGGACTCCAAGTAATATATATAGCCACCCCCCATTCCATAATACTCTCCCCCATATGCAGTCTCCCTTCTTAATAGTGCTTCTCCCCCTATGTGGCCCCCCCGATTCATGCAGCTTCTCCCTTCATGTGACCCCCCCCCCATTCATGCAGCTTCTCCCCCCTCCATATAGTATATTGCACCCCATGGTTCTCCATGTAACATAATGCACCCCCAAATTACTCCACATTGTATAATGCACCCCAAAGTACTCCACATTGTATAATGCACTCCCATAATCCTCCATATAGTATATTGAGCATAGTCCTCCATATTTTGCACCCCCAAAGTCCTCTATATAGTATAAAGCACCCCCGTAGTCCTCCATAGGGTATAATGCACCCTCATAATCCTCCATATAGTAAAATGCACCCCCATAGTCCTCCATATAGTATAATGCACCCCTCAAAGTATTCCATATAGTTATTGCACCACCATAGTTCTCTATATAGTATAATGCATGCTTCATAGTCCTCCACATTGTATAATGCACCCCCCATAATCCTATATATGGTATAATGCACCCCCATAATCCTCTATATAGTATATTGCACCACATAGTCCTCCATATAGTATACTGCACCCCATAGTTCATCATATAGTATATTGTGCCCCTATAGTTCTCCATATAGTATAATGCACCCTCCATAGCCCTCCACATATCCTCCATATTTTGCACCCTCCATAGTCCTCCATATTTTAAAATGTCCCAACAAAGTCCTCCATATAGTATATTGCATCCTAAAGTCCTCCATATAATATAATGCACCCTCATAGACCTCCATATAGTATAATGCACCAACCAAAGTCCTCCATATAGTATATTGCACCACCATAGTTCTCTATATAGTATAATGCATGCTTCATAGTCCTCCACATTGTATAATGCACCCCCCATAATCTTATATATGGTATAATGCACCCCCATAATCCTCTATATAGTATATTGCACCACATAGTCCTCCATATAGTATACTGCACCCCATAGTTCATCATATAGTATATTGTGCCCCTATAGTTCTCCATATAGTATAATGCACCCTCCATAGCCCTCCACATATCCTCCATATTTTGCACCCTCCATAGTCCTCCATATTTTATAATGTCCCAACAAAGTCCTCCATATAGTATATTGCATCCTAAAGTCCTCCATATAATATAATGCACCCTCATAGACCTCCATATAGTATAATGCACCAACCAAAGTCCTCCATATAGTATATTGCACCCTCCATAGTTCTTCATATAGTACAATGCAGGGGTCCACAACCTTTTTTGCACTGGAGAGCGGCTCCATGCAAGACCATTTTTCCAAGACCCGGCGAGGCGGGGCTTTGAACTTATGTGGTGGGGCTTTGGAGAAGGGGTGGGGTATAGTACCCTGTTTCCCCGAAAGATGCGCTACATCTTATTTTCAGGGGATGTCTTATTTTTCCATCCCCCAATATGGTATCCCTATCATCGCCTTGCAGCCAATAATATCCCCATCATCCCCTTGCAGCCCACAATATCCCCATCATTCCCTTGCAGCACACAATATCCCCATCCTTCCCTTGCAGCACACAATATCCCCATCAACCCCATGCAACCCACAATATCCCCTTACAGCCCTCCATATAGTATAATGCAGCGGCACAGACCTCCATATAATATAATGCAGCCTCACAGCCCTTCATATAGTATAATGCAGCGTCACAGCCCTCCAAATTGTATAATGCAGCCTCACATCCCTCCATATAGTATAATGCAGCCTCATATCCCTCCATATAATATAATGCAGAGTCACAGCTCTTCATAGTTTAATGCAGCGTCATATCCCTCCATATAGCATAAATTCTCACCCCACACACACACACTGCCCCCCTGTATAAACCCCCCACATACATTGCCCCTTGTATAACCCTCACACAGACATACTGCCCCTGTACAATCCCCCTCACACACAGACACATTGCCATCTCAATAACCCCCCCACACACAGACATTGCCCCTTGTATAACCCCCCCACATACACTGACCCCTGAATACCCCCCACACACACAGACATTGCCCCTTGTATAACCCCTCACACACATTGACCCCTGAATACCCCACACACACAGTCATTGCCCCTACACACACACACACACACACAGAAGCTCTTCAGCTGATGCTCACATCTCCTGCCAGCAGTACAACTAAGCACCTGAGGCAGAGACGTGGCTGGAGTTTTTTCATATCTCGCGCTATTTCCAAGCACATCACGTGATGTGGAAGCCCGCATCACGTGATGCGCTTGGAAATAGTGCGAGATATGAAACTCCTGCCACATCTCTGCCTCAGCTGCTTAGTTGTACGAGTGAAGCTGTCGGCCAATAACAGGGCAGCAGCAGCGGGCCAATCAGGGCATGGCTGCTGTACTTATTGGCCGATACCTCCACTCGTACATCTACGCACGCAGCTGAGGCAGAGACCTCAGCTCAGAGTGGTGTAGTGCTGGAAGTGAGGGGCGCGGTGGACGGGCACGTCACAGGGGCAGGAAAGCTGGCAGCACGAAGCAGATTGGCACAAAGACCCCCATGGCCCAGTCCGTGGACCAGTGGTTGGGGACCCCTGGTATAATGCACCCTCCATAGTCCATCACATAGTATAATGCACCTACATAGCCCTTCATATAGTATAAAGCACCCCCATAGTCCTCTATATAGTATATTGCACCCCATAGCCCTCCATATAGTATAATGCACCCCCATAGTCTGCCACATAGTATAATGGACCCCAGAGTCCTCCACATTGTATAATGCATCCCCATAATCCTCCAGATAGTACTGTATATTTCTGCCCCATAGTTCCCAGTATATATAATGCATCCCCATAGTCATCTGTATAGTATAATGCACCCCCAAGTACTCCACATTGTATAATACACCCCGCATAGTCCTGCATATAGTATATTGCACCCCACTTAGTCCTTCATATTGTGTAATGCACCCCCCAAAGTCCCATAAATTGTACATTGCACAACTACATGTTCTTCATGTAGTATAATGCGCACATCAGTCTCCCATCAGTGAAAAAAAAAAGGATACTCACCTCTCTCCTCACAGCTCCAGTCTCTCCAACGTCTGTCTGCCCTCTGCACGGCTCAGCACGGGGGAGTTCAGTGATGACATAGTATAATGCAGCATCATAGCCCCCCAAATTGCATAATACAACCTCATAGCTCTCCATATAGTATAATGCAACCTCACAGCACTCCATATGGTATAATGCAGTGACACAACCCTCCATATAGTATAATGCAGCCTCATGGCCCTCCATATAATATAATGCAGCCTCACAGCCCTCTATATAATATAATGCAGCCTCACAGTTCTCCATATAGTATAATGCAGCCTCACAGCTCTACATATAGTATAATGCAGACTCACAGCCATCCATATAGTATAATGCAGCGTCACAGCCCTCCATATTGTATAATGCAGCGACACAGCCCTACATATAGTATAATACAGCATCACTGCCCTCCATATTGTATAATGCAACTCACAGCTCTCCATATGGTATAATGCAGCGTCACAGCCCTCCATATAGTATAATGCAGCGACACAGCCCTACATATAGTATAATACAGCATCATAACCCTCCATATTGTATAATGCAACCTCATAGCCATCAAAATAGTATAAATCAGTGTCACAGCCCTCCATATTGCAACCTCATAGCTCTCCACATAGTATAATGCAGCATCACAGCCCTCCATATAGTATAATGCAGTGTCACAGCCCTCCATATTGTATAATGCAACCTCACAACACTCCATATGGTATAATGCAGCGTCACAGCCCTCCATATAGTGTAATGCAGCAACACAGCCCTACATATAGTATAATACAGCATCATAACCGTCCATATTGTATAATGCAACCTCATAGCCTTCCATATAGTATAATGCAGCATCACAGCCCTCCATATAGTATAATACAGTGTCACAGCCCTCTATATAGTGTAATGCAGTATCACAGCCCTCCATATAGTATAATGTAGTGACACAGCCCTCCATATAGTATAATGCAGCCTCATAGCCCTCCATATAATACAGCCTTACAGCCCTCTATATAATATAATGCAGCCTGACAGCCCTCAATATAGCATAATGCAGCCTCATAGCTCTACATATAGTATAATGCAGACTCACAGCCATCCATATATTATAATGCAGTGTCAGAGCCCTCCATATAGTATAATACAGCATCACTGCCCTCCATATTGTATAATGCAACTCACAGCTCTCCATATGGTATAATGCAGCCTTACAACCCTCCATATAGAGCAGGGGTCTCAAACACGCAGCCCGAGGGCCGCATGCGGCCCCTGGGGCTTCACTATGCGGCCCGCAGCACCTTGGACAACTTAATGATGCATCGTCCCAGTGCAGGGGACCGCTGCAGTCCCCGCTGTGTGATGACTTCCGTCCGTGGCACTAACAAGCTCTACCACTCAGAAAGATCAAGGCAAGCTGCCAGCCAATGAGAGGCCCGCACCTGATGGCGGAATATGACGTCACATGTGGGCCTCTGGCTGGCAGATTGCATTGATCTTGCTGAGCAACCGAGCTTGTCTGAGCGGCAGCTGGAGTAAGTCATAGCACAGCGGAGGCCGGATGTCAGCACAGCGGGGACCGCGGCGGCCCCCTGCACTGGAGCAATGTATCATTAAAGTGAGAAAAGTGTGACTGTTTGTGAGAGGGTGTGTGTGTGAGGGTGTGAGTATGTGAGTGAGGATGTGTGTATAAGAAAGTGTGTGAGGTGTGTGTGAGTTTCAGTGTGTGTATGAGAGTGTGTGTATGAGGATGTGTGGATGTGTGAATGTGTATGTGAAACAGGATGGCAGGAATCACTATAAAAGTAGATTCGGATGGGGGAATGCCTAGAAAAGGGGACCAGGATGCGGGACCTCACTACAAAAGGGGTCCAGGATGGGGGACATCACTACAAAAGGGGATCGGGGTGGGGGGCATCACTACTAAGGGCGATCAGGATGGGGGACATCACTACTAAAGGGGATCAGGATGGGGGACATCACTACTAAAGGGGATCAGGATGGGGGACATCACTAGAAAAAGGGATCAGGATGGGGGACAACACTAGAAAAAGGGATCAGGATGGGGGACATCACTAGAAAAGGGGATCAGGATGGGGGACTTCACTAGAAAAGGGGATCAGGATGGGGGACTTCACTAGAAAAGGGGATCAGGATGGGGGACTTCAGTAGAAAAGGACATTACTGCAGGATGGGGACATTACTACAAGAAGCATAATGCAGCCTCACAGCCCTCCATATAGTAT